>JAXQQM020071117.1:0-81741 GCA_034641835.2 Pinus albicaulis | reverse complement strand
AGTTTAGTAGTAGATCCACGTCCTATTGTCCCTCTGGATGTGAGAACCTGGTTCTGACATCCCCCAATATTGCCTCGGGTGAGACTGTGATTTGCACTGCATGTCATTGCTGAAAGGGCCGATAATAAAGGGTTTTGTTGGTGCGCAACTAATTCTAAACCTGGGACAAAACCCCTTTGAGCCAACAAATGGTTTCGTTGTCGGGACCAGGATCTAATTGAGAGATATGTGGATGTGGCATCCGACCAAGAAGGAAATACAAGAATGGGTAGAACTAAAAGAATGGGAATTCGCAGTTCAAGAAAACAGAAATCCGTGACTGCCGATTGAAGCTTGGTTGCAAAGGTATCCTTTCACAGAACAACATGAGATTTTCTTCACAACGCTTGCTAATGAACTGCATGAATGGTTATCAAGGCTGACTGAGAACAAGACCTATTTTAAGAACGACGAGCCTACTGCGTGGAGCCCTAAATTGTTATAGAGACTCAAGGAGACTGATAACAGCATATCAAGGGTTGTTGATTTCTGGATCGACAGTATCCTGGGACGATTTATTACTGAATTCACAAGACACATTTGTATCTTAGAGCGAAGCTGACTGAAGATTTTTCAAGGGCCCGCAAGGTAAGTATCTGAATTCTTTATAGTTGTGGATTAAAATGCTTTTATGTGAAAAGGGTGTACTACGAATGTAGTCAGATTAATGTTTGGGCTTAAGTCGGGAGGCGGATCTACGCGAAGTGGAAAACAATACAGAGTAGATCGCGAAAATTACATTGAGACTTATTACAGTCCATTGTTGAGTGGCTCTGAAAGCGAAGAAGAAAGAAGTAACCCCACAACCCCTAAAGGTGTGCCACAGTCAGGAGTTCAGAATAATCAAGGCACCTTTGGGATTCCCCATCCCGCAACACACCTCACCCCCCATCCCACTCCCTACACTTTCCTTCCACGTCCACCTCCCCCACCCCCACTATGTAATTATGAATTTATGTAATGAAGACAAAGATACTAAAATGTATTTTTGCAAAGCTTGCTTCGTGGGTTTCATGAGCAAGGAGTTTTTATTATAGGTCAAAGACTTCTTCTTGATGTCTTTTAGGGATTTGTCATCTTGTCATAAATGTATAATTTAGAGTCATATATTTGAAGGATTGTTACACTTGTAAAGGTCAAAAAGTATGCCTCGAGACCTTGGCATAATGCTCTAGAAATTGCTGGAAGAAGTCGGCTTGAAGGTGTTGCAGAATACCCCTTGAAAGGTTGGCTCAAAATAGGTCACATCAGTTCATTGACAGGTGGGCTAATTACAGGGTCAAACCACTATAAATACTCTGTGGACTGCGCAGAAAACACAGACAGAAGAGTTCGGATTTGTCTGAGATTTTTGGACATGTATGAGGCAATAATACACTACGGTTTGGTGCAGTATAGACAGCAAAGGAGTTCAAATCAAGTATCTGCAATTGGAGTGTGAATTTGAGATCTGTTTTGGTGCAAAATTTGGAGGTTGGATAGCATAACAAGAGAAGGATACTTACCTCTGTTTCTGGGCCTAATATACCTCATACCTAAAGCATACAACAGCAAGAAACAAAGACTACTCTCAGTGCGGATTACAGTAAGGAAATATAGCGAAGAAGGAGTTTGCAACTACTAATGCAGTATCTATGTCTGAAGTATTTGAAGGGATCGAAGTACCAAAAGAAGAAGTGTTATCACAGTGTTCCAAGGATCTCAGAGGTGCAGGACGAAGGAGGCCAAGACTAGTTTGAAGGAGGACAGTAAAGACGCAAGTGGTTAGCAAGGGACCAAGCTTCCCTAAGTATTGGTGCAAAACGGTGCAGAGAAGAAGACCACCATAAGGAGCCAAGAAAAGAGCAGTGGCAAGGTCTTGGAGGCATACAAAGGTCAAGGGTTTGTGTCATGGTCATGGTACTTGTCAACCGAAAGTCTATAAGAAGAATTACTTGCGGGTTTTCCTCTCCAAGAGGGAGAGGTTTTGGCCCTGTCTTGAAGAGCCTAAAACTTGTGTCTCTTGTGTTTTGATAATTGACTTGATGAAAGACATAATAAGCTAATAAAGAGAAGATATAAGTAAGAGAAATAAGTTCACTAGTAATTATCAGGAAGTGAATTGAATTGAACTATGCCCTACCAAATTCTCAACATGGTATCAGAGCTAAGGTGCTAAAGACAAAGGGCTACTTGACAAGGAGGCACTCAAGGATCAAAGAGCAAAAATCAATTTTCTAGAAAGCATCAAACCAAAAGTCAAAGTCTATATTGAAAAGTCAAATCAGTTTGCAAAGACATCTCAAGGCGACCTTCAACCTTATTCAAAGGATCCACACATCGAGGAGAAAATCTTTGTCATTAAAGATTCTTAATATTGAAGCCTAATCGACATTGTTGGAAGACACATCATCAAGCACCATCCAACACTATTGAAGACATCATCATTCTGAAGTAATCATCAAGTCATCCTTGATCATCAAGGATCCAAGAACACCTACCTCCTTTGAAGAAATCAATCTAAGGAGTTCCTGCCATCATCATCCAGGAAACTGATAAAAGGAAGAAATCAATCTACACAAGTATTTCTATGACCTCATTTGAATCTGTCAAAATGAATAATTGCAAAGAAAGCAACAAATTGGTTGGGTCATCAAACTTTCGTGCATGGAAGAAAATGACAGCTAAATCTAACTGAAAATGGAATTATGGGCTACATCAAAGGATCTACTACTCAACCTTCAAAAGAAGATGCTCTAGCTCATGCCAAGTACATGAAGGGAGAAATAAGAACCCAGAGGATTCTCATAGAATCCATTAAGGACTCACTCATACCCTATGTATCAAAACTAGAAACTGCAAAAGAAATATATGAAAAGTTGGTGGAGCTATTCTTTGTAAGTACTGCAGGAGAAGTAATCTCTCTGAGACAAGAACTATACAAAATGAAATTTTCAAGAGAGAAAGGAACCACTTCATATTTTATGAGGATTTCTGAAATACGAGATCAACTGCAGGAATTGGGAGAAGTAATGTCTGATAGTGAAATGACTACAGTGGTGTTGAATGCTCTACCGGAAGAATGGGGAAACTTCATTTCAAGCATATATGGGAAGAAAGAAGCAAAACCATTCCAGGATTTGTGGTCTCTATGTAAAATAGAGGAGACTAGGTTAAAAGCAAAAGTTGATACAGGACCAAGTGAAGAAAATCAAGCCTTTGCAACCATGTCCAGGAAGAAAGGAATATTTGGTAAATTTGGTCCTCAGAATAAAGGAGAAATATGGATAGAGTACGATGCTTTGGATGTAATGAACTTGGGCATTATAAAAGGGATTGTCCTAAATCTAGAAAGGACAAGAGGAAAAGGGAAAAATCCCATGTCACAAAAGAAAGGGGAGAACCCGATGAAAAGAAATCTAAGAAAGAAGAAGCGAATGATCTCTACTATGATTGAGATCATCTTCCTCTTTAAGAGGTTTATGTTGATTGTAAATTAATATGTCAAGAAGCATTGTACATTAATGCATCACTCTAGAAATGGCATCATGATAGAAGCATGGAAGGAGAACTTGTCACAGGAGGATGTCCGCAATACAACTATGCTATGAAAGAAGTGGCTCCTATGAACCTCACTGATAACAACATTGATGGAAGCAGTCATCTAGATCAAGGGTTATCATTCAATAATCCAAATGGAAACAAAATTCTGGGATTAGGATATGATGACATATTGATGAAGCAAGTCAAGGGAATGAAATTCTTCATTGTAGGAAAAATTGTTGCAAGATGACTCAAAAGGAAAAGGATGCGATACATATATTTATATGTTGACACTGGTTGCTATGAAGTCATGTCATATGGTTGCAGGTGATGGACTTCTACCTTTAGAAGTATGATCAAAGAAAGGAGAATCTCTTCCGATACACAGGTTATCAATAACAGATGAAATCAACATAATATGTCCTCATATGGAATATGAGGTGGTTGTATACAAACAAGGAACTATATACTGGAAGTTCCTAGGAATGAAGTAAACTTGTGTAAAGAAAAGAAGAGATCATGAAGTGCAACCATGATAAGAGGTAATTATCATTCAGAAGACAAGAATATTTGACTGGGAGATCTCATGGAAAGATATATAGACTCCGATAAAGCCGAGTAAAGATGAAGACCCTTGACAATACATATCTTTAGGACATGTGTCAATCTAAATAAAGGATGTCGATGCCTAAAAGAAGATGTCATGGAGAAAGATCATCACCGACGTAACTTTTGATTTAAAATTTCATATGTATATATATATATATGGATAAGTTTATGCAGGGTTGCCAACCATATGGAAGGATGAAAGATCCTTGGAAGATGGTTCGAAGGAAAGCAGCATGGCATGTAGATGGACCAGATGAGAAAGACTGATGAATAACTTTTTAATAGATGACATGACTCATGGATGAAAGTGATGGATGATATGTGCCCTATGAAGCTATCTCAAAGTTAAAGACCCCTCAATATCAAAGTAACTCATGACATCGAAGGGAGCAATTCTTCATGAGCAGCTCAGTGTCTCACCATTGCTGCTGCAGGTCCCTGGTTAAGAGGGAGCCTGGTGGTAAGTTTCTTACTTGGAAGAAACTTGGTAATTCCTAAGAATGAGCTTAGGTATATTCCTTATATAGGAATGAGTATGTCCTTCCTAAAACTAAAAGGAAGTGACGGATTTGATACTCTAATTCGTGTGTCATGCACTAGACCAGGACTAATCGTTGTAAGTCTTAGTGAAGGCCATGAAGGAGAGAATGGATAGACACGTCATTTTGGTCTTCACCTGGGAAGACAAAATGGAGGATTGGGTAATCATCTAGCATCCGATACTCTTTGAGAATGTGATAGGGCATTCAAGATAAGAGTAATCATGAACCGATATTCTTTGAGGATTAGCTAACCAAGATAAGAATAGTCCAGTAAGGCCATACTTTTTGAACACCAGGGTGGAGTATGTACCTTGGAGAGATAATGACGGTGTCTATAAGTCATTTGTCTCACCAACATTGTAGCCCATTGTCTCGTTGAGAGATGGGGTTGTTAGTCAAGGCCTTGCACTATGACAAAGCTGGTTGATATGATGCTATACAAATGCGATTACCAATCTGATTCTTCTTATGAGATTCTTCGGATCGAAAGTAACATGTACCATTATGAATACCCCCTAGTTAAGAGGGAGTGTTGGAAAGTGTAACTAGGTTCGGTCTTCATAATGACTATGTAATTATGAATTTATGTAATGAAGAAGACAAAGATAATAAAATGTATTTTGTAAAACTTGCTCCATGGGTTTCATGAGAAAGGAGTTTTTATTATAGGTCAAAAACTTCTTCTTAATGTCTTTTAGGGATTTGTCATTTTGTCATAAATGTATAATTTAGATTCATGTATTTGAAGGATTGTTACACTTGTAAAGGTCAAAAAGTATGCCTCAAGACCTTGTCATCATGCTCTAGAAATTGTTGGAAGAAGTAAGCTTGAAGATGCTGCAGAATAACCCTTGAAAGGTCAGCGCAAAATAGGCCACATCAGTTCACTGACAGGTCGGCTAATTACAGGGTCAAACCACTATAAATACCCCTGTGGACTGTGCAGAAAACACAAACAGAAGAGTTCGGATTGGTCTAAGATTCCAGACATGTCTGAGGCAATAATACAGTGTGGTTTGGTGCAGTATAGACAGTGAAGGAGTTCAAATCAAGTGTCTACAATTGGAATGTGAAGTTGAGATATGTTTTGGTGCAAAAATTGGAGGTTGGATAGCGTAATAGGAGAAGGATACTTACCTTTGTTTCTGGGCCTAATATACCTCAGACCTGAAGCATACTACAGCAAGAAACAAAGACTACTCTCAGTGTAGATTATAGTACGGAAATATAGCGAAGGAGTCTGCAACTAGTAATGCAGTATCTATGTCTAAAGTATTTTGAAGGGATCGAAGTAGCATAAGAAGAAGTGTTATCACCGTGTGCCAAGGATCTCAAAGGTGCAAGACGAAGGAGGCCAAGACTAGTTTGAAGGAGGACAGTAAAGAAGCATTAGCAAGGGACCGAGCTTCCTTAAGTATTGGTGCAGAACGGTGCAGAGAAGAAGACCACCATAAGGAGCCAAGAAAAGAGCAGTGACAAGGTCTTGGAGGCATACAAAGGTCAAGGGTCTGTGTCAACCGAAAGTATATAAGAAGAATTACTTGTGGGTTTTCCTCTCCAAGAGGGAGAGATTTTGGCCCTGGCTTGAAGAGCCTAAAACTTTTGTCTGTTGTGTTTTGATAATTGACTTGATGAAGACATAATAAGCTAATAAAGAGAAGATCTAAGTAAGAGAAATAAGCTCACAAGTAATTATCAGGAAGAGAATTGAATTAAATTACACCCTACCAAATTCTCAACAGCCTCAAGGGAAGAATTCGATCATCTAGAAGGACTATATATAAGCAGCGACTTGACTCATTTGAAGGATAACTCACACAAGTTCAAATTGCAATAGCTAGAAGCAGTAAAAGGTACGAATTCCAAGGAAGAAGAAGGAAAGTGCTAGTGAAGGAGAAGCAGGTCGATATTTTGCTAAGTCAGTCGAAAATTCTCTCTCCCTTGTCTCACATGTGCAAAAGAACTGAAGTTGTTGGAGGGCCGAAATTGCAGTCTAGAAGCTGGGTTGATATTCTGATGCAGTAGGGTCGAAAATCTATCTTTGATGCAGTATTTGTGCAGTATTGAAGCAGGGTTGATGCAATATCCTTGCAGTTGATCTTTGAAGGTTGGAAGAGCAGTTTAAGGGTTGACTTGGTGGAGGAGGAAGGTTTGTTAGTCTAGGGTCTTGGTCTATCTAATTTGAATTACTGAAGGAAGAGTTCTTGACTGGGTTTTCCCCTATATAGGGTTTTGCCCTGGCTGTGCACCTACCTCTGGTGTCCTTGATCTTCGTGTTTTGGTAATTGTTTGATGAACTAAGATAAAAAGAAGAACATAAGAAAGATAATAATAACTCAAGGAAATCACAAGCAATTTTCAACAAGAGAAAATATTTCTGCCTTTCTGATTTTCTAACATGGTATCAGAGCTAAGGTGAAGAAGAAGGAAAAAGGCAACCTAAATATCTATTGAAGAAAAGAGGATTGAAGGATGGTCATTAAAGGGATCATATAAGGGGATAAGTCTACTATCTACAAGAACTATGTCTAACTCAATGAAGGGAGAAAACAAACTAGAAGGAGCCTCCATCTATAGAGCCTGGAAAAAGAGAATAGATCTCATCTTCGAAATGAACAAAGTTTTGGATCTAGTTCTAGGAAAAGTCAAGAAGCCTACAGATGAACCAAAGAAAGCAAAGTTCAGAGAAACCAAAATATTGGCCATGAACCTAAAAGTGGATGGAGTAAAGTACAACCTGTTAAATTTAGATAACCATGGTATGTTCTATGCTTAAATGCAGTTTTACTTCAATCTTCTTGAAGGCCCAATTCAAATTTAGCAATCACATAAACTTGAAAGTAAAATGTTGATAGAACATAGAAATAGATCAACAGAAGACAAGCCAAATAATGTATGAGAATTTGTAATTCTCATTGTCCAACAAATGGATAGATAAATGTTTGTTACAGCAGTCAACAGGATGCCCTAGCCAGCAAAGTCTTGAGTTGGTCAAACCAACTTCTCCAACAGCCAAATCAGCCTTCATCCAAGTGTCACATACACCCCTCAAAGACAGCTCTAAAAAGTTAACGCAAGTCAACCCAAACTGATCAACGCAAAAGTCAAAGCTGCAATCAACGAACAGCAATCAAAGTCAACGCCTCTCCTCGATTTTTGTGCCCTCCAATGCAGCCTCAAAAAATAAGAATTTCTGTCCAAAAATCTAAGTCAAAATCCAAGAGTTGACCCAAAGTCAACATTGGTCAACGTTGTTCAGAAACCCTAGAAACAGTCCGAAAATTACAGCAACTTTCTTCAAGTTCAGATTCACATGTGTGAGAGAGGGAAGCCTCTCCTAGGCTGTACGAACCAATCAAATCACAAGTAGAATGTGTGTGATGAGTTGATGATGAAATGGACATCATCTCTCTCCAATTTATATCCATCAATGAGGGTGTGTGACACATCTGTAGGGCTTGTGAGCCTACATTACAAATCTAGCTGACCTTGCACATGTGTGGAAAATAAAATCAAAATATTTGTTCTGCTCATCCAAACAAGATGATCTTTAGATCAATCTTGCACCTCTTCGAAAGAATAATCCAACATATGAGCAATGCAACATGGAATTTGGAACTAGATGCCCAAAAAAAACACTCCCTCTTAACTAGGGACAACTCCATCTGTCCACCTGTGCCATCCTGTCATCAGTACCATCGTGTACTATCATCATCATCATGCATTCCTACGTCATCCTGCTGTAACATGCTTTGCTGGCTCTAAGGGCAAACAATTGAGAGTGAGTCACAAAGACATCACACTCTGCTGACCTGAAGTCAGCCTAGAGGATAAAACCTCAATGGACTCAAAAAAGTCACATACTAACCCAAAGTTAGTTTATTGAACTGAAGTTAGTTTAGAGGTAACAACCTCATCATACTTGATCCCAGATCAAGGTGTTGGACACAACCCATCCTAGACATAGAGAGCACAAGAAACTCTGATGCATCCATCCGTCTTGTGGTCTCTATCCACATTTCCCACCTCATTGGCCAAATGAGAGGTACTTCCAATGAGTCTAAAACTCCATGGGTAGGATGTGTGCGGAGCATAGATCAAAGAGACGTGAACCAACTCAATATCATAATGGTGGGGCAGAAGCACAACAAGGTTTAGCAAGCCTAGCCTCGTGTGTGCTTATAGCTCCACGAAGCTATCCCCAAGCCCCCTAGAGCTCCCAGAGCTCATTGTCCAACTCACGCAAGACCCTCACAATAGGGTCTTTCCATGATTCCAAGCTTCTCATGGAAGGTTAGAAACTTGAACTTCCCTAGGGGCTTCATGAGAATATCCGCGACTTGCTCATCAATTCCTATATGATCGAGCCATACGACACCTCGTTGTACCATATCCCAAATAAAGTGGTACCTAATATCAATATGCTTGGATCGATCATGGAACACGAGATTCTCAGAAAGACGAATCCCACTCTGGTTATCACAAAGGATAACGTGGTATCTAACACATGTCCAAACACCTCACTGAAGAGATTTCTCAACCAAAAGCTTCACAACAGCCATACTCGCCGCAATGTATTCGACCTCGCCGTGCTCAAAGCCACATTGATTTCGCTTCCGCCCATCCAAGCTATCGGCTAGTAATCCATGTGAAGAAACATCCAAATGTGCTCTTTACATCCATCACACTGCCACCTAATCAAAGACGTGATATCCATGGAGTCTTAAATCCCTCACAAGCAGTATCTCTTATCCCATGGCTGATTGTGCTCAAGGTATCTCAGCCTTGGCACCAATCCAGTTGATGTGATGAGGCTCAACCATATGTTGACTCAAAGTGTTCACTGCAAAACATACGTCCGGACGGGAGTTCACTAAGAACATCAGGGCCCCTACGAGTTGTTGATACTCGGTGGAATTTCCCAACCTAACAACGCTTCCACACAACTTTTTAAAGTTGAGTTCCATCGGTGTCGACACAGACTTACAGTCCACCATACCAAATCTCTCTAGTAGCTTCACGACATATTTTCCTTGAGAAAGGAAAATCTCGCTTGGTCTTTGCTAGACCTCCAAGCCTAGGAAATAATGCATCAGTCCTAGGTCTTTCATCTCAAACTTGGAAGCTAGCTCCCTCTTACATTGATGAAGGAGAGGGTCAACACCTGTCAGGAAGAAATCGTCCACATAGAGAACTAGAATGAGAGGCCTTTCTTTATCAACCTTAAAGTAAAGGTTGGGTCAACATCACTTCGAGTGAAGCCCGACTTCATCAAATAGCTATTGATCCTCTCATACCAAGCCCTGGGGGCTTCCTTCAACCCATAAAGTGCTTCCTTCAACATGCATACATATGAGTCTCTATCTTGGACTTCGAACCCCAGAGGTTGCTCCACATAAACCTCTTCCTTTATTGAACCATGCAGAAAAACAATCTTCACATCCATCTGATGGAGACTCCATCTTTGCGTTGTAGCAAGGGCAATGATAGATCGGATGGTGGTATAACGGGCGACAGGTGCAAATGTATCATCATAATCTATGCCTTCTTTTGAGAGAAGCCTTGGGCAACAAATCTTGCCTTGTATTTTTTAGCACTATCATCGACTCCATGCTTGATCTTGAAGAGCCATTTCGAGGTGACAACAGATTTGTCCTCCGGTCTCGAGACCACATCCCAGACATCATTCTTCATAATGGACTCATATTCTTCGTGCATAATCCTTCCAAACTTGATGCTTTATGGCTTCTTCAAATGATCCAGGCTCAAATTGTACAATTGTACTCATGGCTACTGGGTACCTATTCGACTTCTTGCTTTCATGGAATTTCCCCCTTGGGGCAATATGTCTCTTGACATCTTCGAGAGTGTCCCTGAGCCATGAGGGTCTCCTTTTATTTGAAGGAGGTGGATCGATAAGATCCATTGGTCCTTCAACATCGGGCATAAGTTCATCCTTTGGTTCTTCCTGCCTTCCAGCGTCTTCTTCTTCTTCTTTGTCTTCCTTTGAGCTAGGAAGATTTCTTACTTTCTTGAGGGCAACATCTTCATCGAAGGTGACATCATGGCATATCTACACTTCTCTTTGACCAAGCACATAGATTCTATATGCCTTCGAGGTTTCACTGTAGACGACAAATATTCCCTTCTTTCCAGAAGTATCCAGCTTGTTTCTCTTTTCTTTCGGCACATGAAAATAAACAGGACTTTCAAAAACTCTAAGGTGGGAGACATCAGGCTTCTTACCGGAGAATACTTTCTCTGGAGTTTTGGAGTCCAAAGCGGAATGCGAGCATCTATTTTGAACATAGACAACAGTGTTCACAACTTCTCCCCATAGAAACTTCGAAAGACCTTGGTCATATAGCATGGCACGGGAAACTCCCACAATGGTCTTGTTCTTTCTTTCAGCAACACCATTTTGCTCAGGAGTATACACAGTTGTGGTCTCCCTCTTAATGCCAGCTTCCCTGCAAAAGTCATTGAATTCATTTGTCTCATACTCGGCCCCATTATCGGTCCTCAAAATTTTGATTTTCTTCCCGGTATGATTTTCTTTGTCCTTCTTCTTCAAGAAATATATCCAGTTTTTTCGAGAGAAGTCATCTATAAAAGTCATGTAAGAGGAACATCCTCCTACGGATGTTATGGGAACATACCAGATAGATCATAATGTATCAATTGCAAGATATTCGATGTCTTTGTGACACTTGAGGGAAATGGTCCCCTTGTATGCTTCCCTTCGGCACAACCCTGACATATACCTTCATGATCATCTTTAAACTCGGGCATCCCTATCACCACCTTCCTTGCTTTAGGAAGGGCTTTGTAATGAAGGTGTGCAAACCTCCGGTGCCATAGCTCGGTTTGAAGAGTTGTATCACATGACATGGCCCCCAACGAACTTCCTCCAACCTGATAGAGTGTATCAACTTTAAAACCAATAGTACGAGCTTGTTGGATGTTCTTCTTCCAGATGCGTACCTTTCCATCAATGAATACCACCTTGAATCCTTTGTCTTCCATTGCCGAAATAGACACAAGGTTCTTCTTCAAATCAGGTACGTACAACACATCTTGTAAGCAGAGGACTTGACCTTGAGATAGATGAAGGGTTACAGTCCTTGCCCCTTTTACGGGGTAGGTGGCATTATCTCCAAGGATAATTTCTAAATTAGTATCCTTCTCAATCAAATCAGAGAGGGCTTCTTTATAACCAGAGAGGTGCCTTGAAGCACCACTATCAATCAACTAGACATCCAGGGTGTCGGGTGGAGATGCACCAAAGAGGGCAGATACAAGAATGTATTCATTTTTCTTATTATCAAAAACATTGGACTCATTGTACCTCGAATTCCTTGACCTCTTGAAAGGTTGGCCTTTTCCACTTCGATCAGAGGGAGTCTTCCTCTTTCCTTTGAACCTGTTGTTCCTTTGATTGCCATTCCTCCTAAAGTTGTTGTTGTCATCATCCCTCGCAGAGTCCCTTATATTGGGGCACTCTCTTGCATAGTGACCAATCTTGTTACAAGTGTAGCATCTTCCCTTTCTTCCTTTGGGCCCTGCTCTTCCATGGTTTTGATTTCTCGGGCCACCATGGTTCTTCTTCTTTGCATGAGCGATGAAGGCAGTAGGGTCACCTCCATTTCCATCAGAGGGATGGTCTCTCTCCATCATCCTTGTCTCCTCTTGAGTGCATCTCATCAGCAATTCATCAAAATCAGGAATCACATTATTATTAAGAATCATAGTATTAAATACATACCAGTCTCGGGGAAGTCCTCCAAGAGCAATGAGGACGAGCTCTCGATCAACTACTTCTTCTACTATGGCAAGGAGATCATTCCTGATTTCTGTGAGCCTCATAAAATATGCTTGGATGGATTCATCTTTGCTCTTCTTGATATTCTTCAACTTGTTCTTGAAGAAAAGAACTTGATTAGCATTGCTAGCCCTGAACATACTAACCAAATTATCATACATCTCTTCAGATGTGCTCAGCTCGGAGATGTAAACAACCAAGTGCTTATGTATTGAATCCATGATAATCATCTTCGCTTTGATTTCCCCTTTTCTATACTTCGTCTTTGTGGCAGCCGGTGCATTTGATGGAGGCTCATGGATCTTCCCTTGCACATAGTCCATGACATCTTGATCTTCCAAAACCAAATCCAAAGACATCTTCCATGCATGATAATCAGACTTGTCAGTCAACTTATCATCAGACTTGAAACCCTTGTAAGTTGAGGAGGCCATTGATCCTTGATAAGACTTCTTCTTCGGTGATTGCTTTTCACACTATCTTGGGCTTTGTCTTCACCTCAGCTCTGATACCATGTTAAATTTAGATAACCATGGTATGTTCTACGCTTAAATGCAATTTTGCTTCAAACTTCTTTAAGGCCCAATTCAGATTTAGCAATCACATAAACTTGAAAGTAAAAGGTTGATAGAACATAAAAATAGATCAACAGAAGACAAGCCAAATAATGTATCAGAATTTGTAATTCTCCTTGTCCAGCAAATAGATAGATAAATGTTTGTTACAATAGTCACAGGATGCCCTAGCCAGAAAAGCCTTGAGTTGGCTTAACCAACTTCTCCAACAATCAAATCAACCTTTCTCCAAGTGTCACACACACCCCTCAAAGACAACTCTAGAAAGTCAACGTAAATAAACTCAAAATGGTCAACGCAAAAGTCAATCCTGCAGTGAACAGACAACAGTCAAAGTCAACGCTTCTCAATTTTTGTGCCCTCCAATGTAGCCTCAAGAGATCGAAATTTCTGTGCAAAAATCGAAGTCAAAATCCAAGAGTTGACCCAAAGTCAACGTTGGTCAATGCTGTCCAGAAAGCCCTAAAAATAGTTCGAAAATTTCAGCAGCTTCTTTAGGTTCAGATTCACACGTGTCAAGGAAGGAAGCCTCTCCTAGGCTGTATGAACCAATTAGATCACAAGTAGAATGTGTGTGATGAGATGATGATGAAATGAGCCTCATCTCTCTCCAATTTATATCCATTAGTGAGAGTGTGTGACACATCTATTGGGCTTGTGAGCCTACGTTACAAATCTGGCCGACCTTGCACATGTGTGGAAAATAAAATCAAAATATAAGTTCTGCTCATCCAAACAAGATGATCATTAGATCTCAATCTTCCACCTCTTCGAAAAGCGGAATCCAACAAAAAATATAATCATCATCATATGAGCAAGGCAACATGGAGTTTTGACCTAGTTGCCCAAAATTAACGATTATACAACCAAAAGGTATGTTTTCCATTGTGCGATCGGGTGCTTATGTTTGTTTTCCTTGTGCATCCTTGGTATGGATTATTGAGTGACTTGAAAAAAGGAATGGCTTTGACACGTGGTTGTTCCCTCATCACAAATGGGGGGTGTTAATCCTCAATTCTAGTCTAGTGGGATCTCCCCCATTGGACTATGGCTTTAGGAAGTGCACTATGAGGAAACCTTGATCATTGTGAATTGTTGAGATCGTTTCCATACTATGAAACATTTTCATGAAATCCTTGGTGTTCATCATGAATTATCTTTTTTGGTTGATTTCACATATTTCTTAAGGGGATTTGTGGATAACTAAAGAATATTACAAAAACTAACTAGATCAATCCATTTGAAAGGAAGCTTTTTCACTTGCTTAGGAATGTCTAGGGTTTTACTCGCACATCTCTCTTGTTGGTGTAAGGTAGAGTTTGTTTATTCTTAAAGACATTCCTATTGCTCCTCACCGACGGCTTCAGTTTATTTTGCATCATTGTTGAGCTATTTTTTGAAGACTTTTCTCTAAGTATAATCCTTTCTAGTAGGGCCTTGTTTCAAAACTTGTTCTTGATTAGGCGTGACCTCATTTAACTTTTGGGGTTCCACCTACGACCATAATCCACAATCATTGATCAGCTAACTCAAGAGGGACCTCGATTTGACCCCATGGCCCCAGTGGAAATAAGGCACAATCCTTATTCCACCAAACAAACATCTCTTTTTACTAAATTCTACAATTGTCCTTAATTTTTATTATTCAAAAATCCCTAATAATAGAAAAATATATACATAAAATACTATGTAGAAAAAATATAGCCATAAAAAAAGTAAACAAGTGAGTTTTTTACTTTTATGTTTATATAATATTTGAAGAATTACATTTTGATTCTAGACTCATTTCTACGAAAGCATTCCACATCGTTTATCGACAGCTACATCGAATATACCTGGAAGTTAGTCTGAGAATTCTTTCTTGTGACAATTTCCAACATACCACTATATAGCTGGAGAAAGGTTGTTTGAGGTGATAGTGGTGGCCATTCTCTTGTTGCCACGAGATTTGGATCTTCCTACTGAGTATTTGCACTAAGCCTACAAAATTTTGCGCTAAAAGGTCCTTTCAACGAAATTTTTTGCATCAATTGATAACAAGGAAAGGGTTCGAGACTATATCCAATTTTCAACTTTGTTGGTACCAATCATTCTTTAACAAGCAACTCTACTAATCTTAATTTTAGACCCCATAGTCATAATTCTACTTTAAACATTATTGTTTCCATTCAACCACTCTCGAAAATAAAATAAAAATCCCATCCTTTTAATTTCTATTTGCATAAATTTGCAATATACATCATGAAATATCACAAATCATATTAATCATAAGTCTAAAACACTTAAATTATTATCATTAATTAAACTTAGCTTCTTTTTATGTATTTCCCACAGTAATCGGAGAATAATTGGCCTACAACGTGTGAAGAAGATACTAAAGTTACACTAGGTATCACTCTTCCATTATCCCTAGGGTCTATCTTGTACCTTCCATTAGCCCTAGAGTCTCACATGTATATATAAGCCAATGTTATTTAAACGGAGGGTTTTGGGTGGTAATACAAAGCCATAACCAGAATGTCAAATATAAAAAATATAAATGAAATATAAAGGAGAGCGAGAAGAAATAGAATATCCATACTTGTAATTGATGGTAGTTGATGATGTAGGAGCTTGTTGAGACATGCAAAAGATGCAAGTTTGGTAATGTCAGTGCAAAAATGCATGTTACACACCAAAAGTGGGTGTGACCCGGACGAATAAAATTTCTCTCTCTTGACCAATAGCCGTGTACTTGGAAATGGCCACCGGTGTAAGTTTAGTGGCTGTGCCCATTTGATCTCAACTCCCTGCATCAATAATGTCTCCCTTGCCATCCTTCGAGAACATATGTTTGAAGGTGGGTTTTATAGCCAAAGGTATGTTTTCCATTGTGCAACTGGGTGCTTATGGTTGTTTTTCCTTGGGCATCCTTGGTATGGATTATTGAGTAACTTTGAAAAAAGGAAGGGCTTTGACCGTAGTTTTGTTCCCTCAACTCAAATGGGGGGGGGAATTAATCCTAAATCCTAGTCTAGTGGGATCTCCCCCATTGGACTATGGCTTTAGGAAGTGCACTACTCGGAAAACCATGATTTTGGTAGCACGGTCTCGTTTTCCTCATCCACGTTTTTCACTCCCCTCCGCAAATTACAACCCTTATTTCATAATATTCCTTCTCTGGGTCCACAAGGCACTAGCACACCCCCTCCCATTTCCACATGTATGGGTCAAGCCTGGAAATGTTGCCCCGGAGGTTGACGTAGTTAAAAGAATGTTAAAAGTGTATCATGGCCACAAGTAAGAAACAAGAGAAAGAGAATATTATAAAATGTAAAACATGGTCGGGACATTTAATATAACACATGGGCAAAAGCCATGCATGAGCTCTACCCCTTATTATGGCCATCACCATGGTTCCTAGGGTGCTATGAGTGCCCCAAAATCATTGATGAACCCATGCATGTCTCAAACCTTGGTGGGTAATGAACTGCCCCACATTAAGGGGCTAATAATTTCCCTCTCATACACTTTCTCACCAAGAGGAATGAACGTGGCCCTAAAATGGCCCTACTTCAACATGATGTCAGCAATTCGCCTTGCAGTGGGATGGTTATTTTATAATTTGTAAAAGCCATTTGGTCGACCTGTGACCAAGGCATGCATTTTGCAATATTTTTATAATGTTAGGGGCCTTGGGATAATAATTCGACCTACTACGTCTCATATAGATGAGACTCAACTTTATTTCTATTGGATCATCATCACACTTGGGAATTTCAGCCTTCTTGGCAAATCCGAACTTTTTCTTTGGATTAGCTACTGGATGTCATGGATGAATTTTCATATTTGGAGCTGAAATTCAATTTACTTTGGAGATATCTCTTGATTTGTCGATGTATCTATCATATTGTCATCTTATAAGTGCCACTGGTTTAAGTTTCAGTCTTGAAAAATGTGTAATGTATGGAATTGTTGCAACTAGATTAATGTTATATTGTGTCGTAATTGTTGAAAATTTATGTTGAAAGCTATTTGGTTGGCAATTGCACATGTTACTCATAGCATGTTCCAAGCCATTTCGTGATCAAATCTTTCTTTCTAGATATTTTTTTCTCTCAAAGTTTTGGTCCCCTCTTCTTCGACGGCTAGGTTAAGGCATACAGAAAAACTATCTAGAGAGTGAAACGGTGGATTCCGAGATCATAGACTTCAAACTTAGGATCTTAGCTACAAAACCTCAAAGTTTGACAACCATCCCCTATGTTTTCATGCATATAAACTCTTGCCCAGGGTGTGCCCTAGAAGGAAAATCCTAGTTTGCATTTCCTTGGCTTGGGGACTTCTTCGAGGGTTGTATGAGCTTAGTATTCATTGGAATAAATCATAAGAATCCCTTTCTTCCCCTTGCCTTGATCTCGGAAGTGCCTTTAACAAGGATAATTCACAAAACCCTAGATCACGTGCGAGTTTTTTCTAGGTCTCTTATAGGGAGCAAATACCTTTTTGAAGTGCCATAGTATCACATTGAGCTTCCCTAAAGAAGTCCTACCTCATCACCTAGTACCTAAAACCCTAGAACAACAATTAAAGATGATTGTTTATCTATCGGGACTCCTCTCATTAGTGAAAGTCCTGAAAGAGCAGGGGACATTGGTTGTGGTGATAGTGGGATATTGTCCCATTGTTATCACTTAGTTTAGCTCTTTGACACATAGGCTTTCACTCCTTAGGGCCTACTAGATTGTGGTAACACATCCTACAACATAAAAGTAAATGGCTTGCCACATACAAGGAGGTGATAAAAATATAAAATCTAAATGAGGCTGAGAATTTAGTGAAGGTGAGAAGAGAACAAGGAAGGAGAGGTGGTAAAGGTAGGGATGAACTAGTGGAGGAAAGAGAGATCAAAGTTACTGAAGCTAGGACCAAAAAATTGAACCAAATACGCAAGAAGGGGCAAAAATAGAGATGAACAATTGAATCCAAGAAGTAAGAGACACTATTTGAGATTTGAAATTAAATAGGTGAGAATTGACAACTCCGGAGCACAAACATTGAAGGAAAGAAGAAAAATTTGACAATCCTAGTGTTGAGCTAGGGAATGCAATAGACCAGTGGAAATCAAGCATTGGAGCAATGGTTGGAGATGTGATCCCATAGCTGCAGTCTATAGGATGTGACAACAAAGACCAAGGTCCGTAATAGGCAAATTTGAGACACAATAATTGGTCCCTTCTAAAGTGACGCCATCTCAGGTCGGGCCGTACCTGAGAAGATGACCTAGAGAGAACCATTAGTGGTGATGTAGCCTAGGAAAGGGGCAAGCAAAAAAACAAAGAGAGAGGATATAGAAGAAAGGGTTCATTAGTAAAAGTATGAATGGGGGTGCTATTAATTTTTTGAGAAACCCTCAACATATAAGGTCTAGGTTTCTCTCACAATGGTCCCTCCCAAAAACAGAGCATCACTCAACTTGGTAGAGAATATTAATTATGGAAACCTTATGAGGCTACTATAATCCGAAAGCCACTAGAGAAAGGTTAGTACTAGAAGGAAAGGATTTCATTCGGCATTCGATGGGTAAGGAAGAGAGGCATAGTATGGGAATGAAAGCATCAAGCAACATTTTTGTCTCTTATGGAGATGTCAGAAAATCAAGGAATTGGACCTAATATGACTAATGATTTATGGGAGCACTTGTTGAGTAGCCCTATAAAGCTGATCATTTTTTGTACTTTTCCGCTCACTTTTTCCCAATATCTCAATGCACTCTTTTAATGCACTCTTTGTTCCCCAAATCAACCATATCCACATGTATGCTCACCTCTTTGGCCATGACCATCATTCTTCATGGAAGTCACACAGTTTGCGATACATTTCGGCTCCCTAATACAATGACCCACATCCTCCAAGGCAATGAAAAGATCTCTTGTGAAGTCTAAGTCAAGAGTAATCAACTCCAAGTAAAGGAACTCTTAACGCCCCCTTTAATGTCCCATTTGCATATTTGAGGTACCTTCAAAACAAGGCAACTACTCCTTTTGGCATAGGCATGAGGTTAGAAGAGAGTAACATGGACAATTTGTTGATTAAGCAACATGCCAAAACAGAAGTCGAGGACACATCATAGTCTAAGGACAACTCATGTTCCAAGAAAAGTTAAAGCCTTAAACCACACAAAAGGAGGCAAATGGACCCGAGGACTATCGTCTACCCTTTCTACCCATTATATCATGTAAGGTCAATTTGAGCAGTGTTGAGGCAAAAGAGAAGGCCATTTATGTCTCCAAGCAATCCAAGGGACATTTTGAGTCAAAATCAAGCAAGGATCCTAAAAGCATGCTTCGAATCATGTTTGCACCAAGAAAAGGGAGGTAGCCCCCATTATACTAGCCATTGGAAAGGCCAACGTCCTCATTCAAGCAACATTGTGCAAAAAAAATGGATTTTTTTACTTCCAAGCACTCAAGTTAATTTTTCAAGGAATTTCAAGCTATTTCTTGAAGGAACGTTGTACCCTTAGGTCAATTCTGAAATCCTTTTGTCAAAACAAACTTCTAATTGGTGGGATGTCTCACCTATTTTGAGATTTAAGTAATGTAATGAAATAACTTGTAGTTTGACTTAATTGTGAAGCATATTGTGGATGAAAAGTCGCTTGTTTTTTGCAAGCAAAAGGAGGAAAGATGTTGAGATCCTAATCTATAAATAGAGAAATCTTCCTCTTTTGCAGATCATTGTGATTGTTGAGATCGTTTTTCCATACTGTGAAACATTTTCATGAAATCTTTGGTGTTTATCATAACTTATATTTCTTCGTTGATTTCACATATTTCTTAAGGTGATTTCTGGATAACTAAAGAATACAACAAAAACTAACTTGATCAATCCATTTGAAAGGAAAATTTGTCACTTGCTCAGGGATTTCTAGGGTTTTACTTGCACATCTCTCTTGTTGGTGTAAGGTAGAGTTTGTTTCTTCTTGTTGGGCCATGCCCTAGTGCTTCTCACCAAGGGCTTCAGTTTTTTTTGCATCATGGTTGAGCTATTTGTTGATGGTTTTTCCCTAAGTATAATCCTTTCTAGTAGGGCCTTGTTTCAAAACTTGTTCTTGATTAGGCGCGAGCTCATTTAACTTTTGGGGTTCCACCTCTATCCATAATCCCCAATCACTGATAAACTAATTCAATAGGCCATCGATTTGACCCCATGGCCCTAGTAGAAATAAGGCACATTCCACTAAAAAAACATCTCTTTTTACAAAATTTTGCATTTTTCCTTAATTTTTATTATCCAAAAATCCCTAGGAATAGAAAAATATAACCATCAAAAATAAAAAGTAAACCAGTGAGTTTCTTTAATTTTATGCTTATATAAGATTTGAAGAATTACGTTTTGATTCTAGACTTGTTTCAACGAAAATATGCCACATCATTTAAACCTTCCTTGTTGAATATACTATAGGTGATCCACATACTATGAATTCTTTCTTGTGGTGAAATATACCACTATATCGCTAGAGATAGGTTGTTGAGGTGACCGTGGTGGCTAATCCCTTGTTACCACGACGTCTATATCTTCCTACAGAGGATTTAAACTAGGCCTGAAAAATTATACAGTAGCAGGCCCCTTGAAAGAAACATTTTGCATCAATTGATAACATAGGGTTGGATTAGGATACAATATGCAATTTTTAACTTTGTTGGTCCCAATCATTCTTAAACAAATTGCCCTCCAAATCTGGCTTTTATACCCCATAGTTGTAATTCTAGTTTAAACATTATTGTTTCCTTCCAACCACTCTCAAAAATAAAAAATCCCATCCTTTTATTTTATATTTGCATAAATCTGCAATATAGATCATCAAATATCACAAATCACATTAATCCTAATGTCTAAAACACTTTGAAATTATTATCATTAATTAAACTTAGCTTCTTTTACGTATTTCCCCGTGTCGAAGAACAATTTGCCTACAACGTGTGAAATATAATAAGGTTACAGTAGTTATCACTCTTCCATTGTCCCTAGGGTCTATCTTGTACCTTCCATTAGCCCTACGATCTCACTTATATATATAAGGCATGTCATTTAAAGGGACAGTTTTGGGTGGTAATACAAATCCATAACTAGAATGCGAAATATCAAAAAAAAATGAAAATAGAGAGAAAGATAGAAGAATTAGAAGATCCATACTTGTACTTGATGATAGTTGATGATGTAGGAGCTTGTTGAGGCATGCAAAAGATGTGAGTGACGTAATCTCAGTGCAAAAAAATAATGTTACCCACCAAAAGTGTGTGACCTCGTACGAGATAAAATTTCACCCAGATCTCTCTTCGTGGTACCATTTTCCTCATCCACGTTTTTCACTCCCCATCCGCACATTAAAACCCTAATTTCATCATATTCCTTCTGCAGGTCCACAAGGCAACGCTTCTGCTGACCCTCCCATTGTCTATGTCGATTGGCAGTATTTGCCAGAATTGATGTGATTTAAAAAATGTTCAAAGTGTCTGTGGCCACAAACAGAAACAGAAGAAGATATTAGAAGATGTAAAACATGGTCGGGACATTTAATATAACACATGGGCAAAAGCCATGCATGAGCTCTACCCCTTATTATGGCCATCACCATGGTTCCTAGGGTGCTATGAGTGCCCCAAAATCATTGAGGAACCCATGCATGTCTCAAACCTTGGTGGGTGATGAACTGCCCCACATTAAGGGGTTAATAATTGCCCTCTCATACACTTTCTCACCAAGAGGAATGAACGTGGCCCTAAAATGGCCCTACTTCAGCATTATGTCAGCAATTCGCCTAGCAGTGGGATGGTTATTTTATAATTTGTAAAAGCCATTTGGTCGACCTATGACCAAGGCATGCATTTTGCAATATTTTTATAATCTTAGGGGCCTTGGGATAATAATTCGACCTACTACATCTCATATAGATAAGACTCAACTTTATTTCTATTGGATCATCATCACACTTGGGAATTTCGGCCTTCTTGGCAAATCCAAACTTTTTCTTTGGATTAGCTACTGGATGTCATGGATGAATTTTCATTTTTGGAGCTAAAATTCGATTTACTTTGGAGATATCTCTTGATTTGTCGATGTATCTATCATATTGTCATCTTATAAGTGCCACTTGTTGAAGTTTCAGTCTTGAAAAATGTGTAATGTATGGAATTTTTGCAAATAGATTAATGTTATATTGTGTCGTAATTGTTGAAAAGTTATGTTGAAAGCTATTTGGTTGGCAACTGCACATGTTGCTCATAGCATGACATGTGATGAATGTTCCTAGTCGATGAAATATTATTTTTCCTACATAAAACTCCATAAATTTTTGGTGGGTAATTGTTGAGGGATGGTAGCTAGCGCATCAATTCTTGACCTCTTTGAAAACCATTATGGAAATATGAAGCATCTAGGACTCCACAAGCCAAAACGAGAAAGCATTGGTCCAAGCCATTTTGTGATCAAATCCTTCTTTCTCCATATTTTTGTCTCCCAAACTTCTGATCCCCTCTTCTTGGGCGGCTAGGTTGGGGCATAGAGAAAAAAAGTCTAGGCAGTGAAATGGTGGATTTCGAGATCATAGACTTTAAGCTTAGGGTCTTAGCTACAAGACCTCAAATTTTGACAACCATCCCTTATCTTTTCATCCATAAAAACTCTTGCCCAAGGTGGTCCCTAGAAGGGAAACGCTAGTGGTTATTTCCTTGGCTTGGGGACTTCTTCAAGGGTTGTATCAGCTTAGTATTCATTGGAATAAATCATAAGAATCCCTTCTTCCCCTTGCCTTGATCTTGGGAGTACCTTTAACCACGATAATTCACAAAACCCTAGATCACTTGCAGGTTTCTTCTAGGTCTCTTATAGGGAGGGAAAACCCTTTTGAAGTGCCATATTATCACAGTGAGCTTCTCTTAAGAAGCCCTATCTCATCACCTAGTACCTCAAACCCTACAACATCAATTAAAGATGATTGTTTATCTACCGGGACTCCTTGCCTCAGTGAAAGTCCATAAAGAGTAGGGGACACTGGCTGTGGTGACAGTGGGACATTGTCCCATTGTTATCACTTAGTTTAAGTCTTTCACCAATAGGCTTTCCCTCCATAGGGCCTGCTAGATTGTGGTAACACAACCTACAACATAAAATTAAATGGCTTTCCACATACAAGGAGGCGATAACAATAGCAAATATCAAGGAGGGAGAGAAGCGAGTGAAGGTGAGAAGAGGACAAGGAAGGAGAGGTGGCAAAGCTAGGGATGAACTAGTGGAGGAAAGAGAAATCAAAGTTACTGAAGCTAGGACCAAAAACTGAACCAAATACATAAGAGGTCACAGCACTAGAGATGAAAAATTAAAGGCAAGAAGTAAGACGTGGCAACACTATCTGAGATAGGAAATGAAAGAGGTGAGAATTGATAACTCCGGAGCACAAATATTGAAGGAAAGAAGATAAAGTTGGTAATCATAGTGTTGAGTTGGGGAATGAAATACACGAATTGAAGCAAGCATTCGAGAAATGGTTGGAGATGTGATCCCATAGCTGCAGTCTATAGGATGTGACAACCAAGACCAAAGTCTCTAATAGGAAAAGGAGAGTTACGGTGCTTGGTCCCATCTAAGGAGAATCCATCTCAGGTCAGGCCCTACCTAGGAAGACGACCTAGAGAGACCCATTAGTGGTGACGTAGCCTAGGAAAGGGGCAGACAAAAAAACAAAGAGGGAGGATATAGGAGAAATGGTTCATTAGTAAAAGTATGAATGCGGGTGCTATTAATTTCTTGAGAAACCCTCAACATATAAGGCCTAGGGTTCTCTCACAATGGTCCCTCCCAAAAATAGAGCATCACTCAACTTGGTAGAGCATGTTAATTATGGAAACCTTATGAGGCTAGTATATTCCACAAGACACTAGAGAAAGGTTAGTACTAGAAGGAAAGGAAGAGAGAATAATAGCATGGGAATGAAAGCATCATGCAACATTCTTATCTCTAATGGAGATATGCGAACATCAAGAGGTGGATCTAATATGACTAATGATTTATGGGAGCACTTGTTGAGTAGCCCCATAAAGCTGATCGCTTTTTGTACTTTTCCCCTCACTTTCGCATTATCTCAATGCACTCTTTGTTTCCCAAATCAACCATATCCATATGTATTCACACCTCTTTTTCCATGAACATCATTCTTCATGGAAGTCTCAAAGTTACTGATGCATTTGGGTTGCCTAATAAAGTGACCCGCATCCTCCAAGGCAGTGAAAAGATCTCTTGCGACCTCCAAGTCAAGAGCAATCAACTCCAAGTCAAGGCACTCTTAATGCCTCCTTTAATGTCCTATTTGCATCTTTGAGGTACCTTCAAAACGAGGCGACTACTCCTTTTGGTGCAGGCATGAGGTTAAAAGAGGTGACATGGAAAATTTGTTGATTAAGCAACATGTCAAAGCAAGTTGAGGACACATCATAGTCCAAGGACAACTCATGTTCAAGAAAGGTAGAGCTTTAAGCCACACAAAAAGGAGGCAAATGGACCCAGGAAAGGAGTCTCGTCCACCCTTTCTACCCATTATATCATGTAAAGGTCAATTTGAATGAATGTTGACGCATAACAAAAGGTCATTTATGTCTCCACACAATCCAAGGGGCATTTCGAGTCAAAATCAAGCAAGGATCCTAAAAACATGCTTTGAATCATCTTTGCACCAAGCAAAGCAAGGTTGTCCACATTATACTAGCTGTTCGAAAGGCTAACATCTTCATTCAAGCAACATTGTGCAAACAAAGTGGAATTTTGAATTCCTAAGCACTCAAGTTAATTTTTCAAGGAATGTCAAGCTATTTCGATGGAACATTGTACCCTTAGTCCAATGCAATCCGACCTTCTTTAGTCAAATAAAACCTCTAATTGGTGAGGATAAGGCATAGAGAAAAATTATCGAGAGAGTGAAACTAAGGATTTCATTTCGAGATCATAGACTTCAAACTTAGGGTCTTAGCTACAAAACCTCAAAGTTTGACAACCATCCCCTATGTTTTCATGCATATAAACTCTTGCCCGAGGTGTGCCCTAGAAGGGAAATCCTAGTTTGCATTTCCTTGGCTTGGGGACTTCTTCGAGGGTTGTATGAGCTTAGTATTCATTGAAATAAATCATAAGAATCCCTTTCTTCCCCTTGCCTTGATCTCGGGAGTGCCTTTAACAATGATAATTCACAAAACCCTAGATCACGTGCGAGTTTTTTCTAGGTCTCTTATAGGGAGCAAATACCCTTTTGAAGTGCCATAATATCACATTGAGCTTCCCTAAAGAAGTCCTACCTCATAACCTAGTACCTAAAACCCTAGAACAACAATTAAAGATGATTGTTTATCTATCGGGACTCCTCTCATTAGTGAAAGTACTTAAAGAGCAGGGGACATTGGTTGGGGTGACAGTGGGACATTGTCCCATTGTTATCACTATTTTAGCTCTTTGACACATAGGCTTTCCCTCCTTAGGGCCTGCTAGATTGTGGTAACACATCCTACAACATAAAATTAAATGGCTTGCCACATACAAGGAGGCGATAAAAATATAAAATCTCAATGAGGCTGAGAATTTAGTGAAGGTGAGAAGAGGACAAGGAAGGAGAGGTGCCAAAGGTAGGGATGAACTGGTGGAGGAAAGAGAGATCAAAGTTACTGAATCTAGGACCAAAAAACTTAACCAAATACGCAAGAAGGGGAAAAAATAGAGATAAAATTGAATCCAAGAAGTAAGAGGTGGCAACACTATTTGAGATCTGAAATTAAAGAGGTGAGAATTGACAACTCCGGAGCACAAATATTGAAGGAAAGAAGAAAATTTTGACAATCCTAGTGTTGAACTAGGGAATGCAATAGACCAGTGGAAATCAAGCATTGGAGCAATGGTTGGAGATATGATCCCATAGCTGCAGTCTATAGGATGTGACAACCAAGACCAATGTCTGTAATAGGCAAAGTTGAGACACAATGATTGGTCCCTTCTAAAGTGACGCCATCTCAGGTCGGGCCCTACCTCAGAAGATGACCTAGAGAGAACCATTAGTGGTGATGTAGCCTAGGAAAGGGGCAAGCAAAAAAACAGAGAGAGAGAATATAGGACAAAGGGTTCATTAGTAAAAGTATGAATGGGGGTGCTATTAATTTTTTGAGAAACCCTCAACATATAAGGTCTAGGTTTCTCTCACAATGGTCCCTCCCAAAAATAGAGCATCACTCAACTTGGTAGAGCATATTAATTATGGAAACCTTGTGAGGCTACAATAATCCAAAAGCCACTAGAGAAAGGTTAGTACTAGAAGGAAAGGATTTCATTCACAATGGTCTCTCCAAAAAACAGACCATCACTCAACTTGGTAGAACATATTTATTATGGAAACCTTATCAGGCTAGTATAATCCACAAGCCACTAGGGAAAGGTTAGTACTAGAAGGAAGGGATTTCATTCAGCATTCATTGGGTAATGAAAGGAGAAGAATAGTATGGGAATGAAAGCATCATGCAACATTCTTATCTCTTATGGTGATATATGAACATCAGGATTTGGATCTACTACGACTGATGATTTATTGGAGCACTTGTTGAGTAGCCCTAAAAAGGTGATCATTTATTGTACTTTTCCCGTCACTTTCCCATTATCTCAATGCACTCTTTGTTCCAAAATCAACCATATCCATATGTATTCACACCTCTTTGGCCATGACCATCATTCTTCATGGAAGTATCATAGTTTGCGATGCATTTGGGCTCCTTAATGTAGTGACCCACATCCTTTGAGGCAGTGAAAATATCTCTTGCGACCTCCAAGTCAAGAGTAATCAGCTCCAAGTCAAGGCACTCTTAATGCCCCCTATAATGTCCCATTTGCATCTTTGAGGTACCTTCAAAATGAGGCGACTTATCCTTTTGGCATAGGCATGGGGTTAAAATAGGTAACATGGAAAATTTGTTAAGTAATCAAGATGTCAAAGCAAGTCGAGGACACATCATATACCAAGGACAACTCATGTTCGATGAATTTCGGGCAGCAAGCCACACAAAATGGAGGCAAATGGACCCATACAAAAGGTTTGCAAATCCACCCTTTCTACCCATTGGATCATGTAAAGGTCAATTTTTGAGAAATGTTGAGACAAAGAGAAGGTCATTTAGGTCTCCAAACATCCAAGGGGTGGTTTGAGTCAAAAATCAAGCGAGGAGCCCTAAAGCATGCCTTGAATCATGTTTACCAAGAAAAGGAGGTCACCCATTATACTAGCCATTGGAAAGTCCAACACCTCATTCCAAGCAACATTGTGCAATGTCGAATTTTGACTTCGAAGCATTCAAGTTAATTTAAAGGAATGTAAAGCTATTTCTTGATTGAACGTTGTACCATTAGGGATAAATTTGGAAATCCTTTTGTCAGGTAAACTTCTAATTGGTGGGATGTCTCACCTATTTTGAGATTTAAGTAATGTAATGAAATAACTTGTAGTTTGACTTAATTGTGAAGCATATTGTGGATGAAAAGTCGCTTGTTTTTTAAAGCAAAAGGAGGAAAGATGTTGAGATCCTAATCTATAAATAGAGAAATCTTCCTCCTTTTCAGATCATTGTGAATTGTTGAGATCGTTTTTCCATACTGTGAAACATTTTCATGAAATCTTTGGTGTTCATCATGAAATCTTTGGTGTTCTTGGTTGATTTCACATATTTCTTAAGGTGATTTCTGGATAACTAAAGAATACAACAAAAAGTAACTTGATCAATCCATTTGAAAGGAAACTCTGTCACACTAATAGGAATGTATAGGGTTTTACTCACACATCTCTCTTATTGGTGTAAGGTAGAGTTTGTTTCTTCTTGTTGGGCCATGCCCTAGTGCTCCTCACCAAGGGCTTCAGTTTATTTTACATCATGGTTGAGTTATTTGTTGATAGTTTTTCCCCAAGTATAATCCTTTCTAGTAGGGCCTTGTTTCAAAACTTGTTCTTGATTAGGCGTGAGCTCATTTAACTTTTGGGGTTCC
The DNA here is from genome assembly GCA_034641835.2 of Pinus albicaulis. Taxonomy (NCBI): domain Eukaryota; kingdom Viridiplantae; phylum Streptophyta; class Pinopsida; order Pinales; family Pinaceae; genus Pinus; species Pinus albicaulis. The sequence goes on along the minus strand of JAXQQM020071117.1, from coordinate 53,590 downwards.
ACCACCATCCACAATCCCCAATCATTGACATACTAACTCAAGAGGGGCATTGATTTTACCCCATGGCCCAAGTGGAAATAAGGCACACTCCTTATTCCACTAAAAAAACATCTCTTTTTACTAAATTTTGCATTTATCCTTAATTTTTATTATCCAAAAAGCGTTAGGAATAGAAAAATATATACATAAATAATATATAGAAAAATTTAACCATCAAAAATAAAAATTAAACCAGTGAGTTTCTTAAATTTTATGCTTATATAAGATTTGAAGAATTACATTTGGATTCTAGACTTGTTTCAATGAAAGCATGCCACATTGTTTAAACCTTCCTTGTTGAATATACAGTAGGTGATCCACATACTAGGAATTCTTTCTTGTGGTGAAATAAACCACTATATAGGTAGAGAAAGGTTGTTGAGGTTACAGTGGTGGCTAATCCCTTGTTGCCATGACGTCTATATCTTCCTACTGCACTAGGCCTAGTAGGCCCTTCGGAGAAACGTTTTGCTTAGATTAATGTAACATAGGGTTGGATTAGGACACGGTAAGCGATTTTTAGCACATGGTCCCAGGTGTGCCAAAAAATAGCCCTCCAAATGTTGCTTTTAAACCGCATAGTCATAATTCTAATTTAAACATTATTGTTTCCTTTCAACCACTCTCAAAAATAAAAAAATCCCATCCTTTTATTTTCTATTTGCATAAATCTGTAATATAGATCATGAAATATCATAAACCACATTAATCCGAAGTCTAAAACACTTTCAAATTATTAACATTCATTAGACTTAGTTTCTTTCATGTATTTCCCCCTGTGTTAGAGAACAATTGGCCTACAACGTGTGAAGAAGATAATAAGGTTACAGTAGTTATCACTCTTCCATTGTCCCTAGGGTCTATCTTGTACCTTCCATTAGCCCTACGATCTCACTTATATATATAAGGCATTGTCATTTAAAGGGACAGTTTTGGGTGGTAATACAAATCCATAACTAGAATGTGAAATATCAGAAAGATAAATGAAAATAGAGAGAAAGATAGAAGTATTAAAAGATCCATACTTGTACTTGATGGTAGTTGATGATGTAGGAGCTTGTTGAGACACGCAAAAGACGTGAGTGTCGTAATCTCAATGCAAAAAAATAATGCTACCCAGAAAAAGTGTGTGACCCCGTTGGAGATAAAATTTCAACCAGATCCCTCTTCAGCCAATAGCCAGTAGCCCTTGAGAGCCACCAGTGTAGTTGATACATTGTGCCATTTGATCTCCTCTCCTTGCATCAATCCTATCTCCCCTTGCCCATATTTCGAGAACATATGTTTGAAAGTGGGTTATATAACCCAAAAGGTATGTTTTCCATTGTGCAACTGGGTGCTTATGGTTGTTTTTCCTTGGGCATCCTTGGTATGGATTATTGAGTAACTTTGAAAAAAGGAAGGGCTTTGACCGTAGTTTTGTTCCCTCAACTCAAATGGGGGGGGGAATTAATCCTAAATCCTAGTCTAGTGGGATCTCCCCCATTGGACTATGGCTTTAGGAAGTGCACTACTCGGAAAACCATGATTTTGGTAGCACGGTCTCGTTTTCCTCATCCACGTTTTTCACTCCCCTCCGCAAATTACAACCCTTATTTCATAATATTCCTTCTCTGGGTCCACAAGGCACTAGCACACCCCCTCCCATTTCCACATGTATGGGTCAAGCCTGGAAATGTTGCCCCGGAGGTTGACGTAGTTAAAAGAATGTTAAAAGTGTATCATGGCCACAAGTAAGAAACAAGAGAAAGAGAATATTATAAAATGTAAAACATGGTCGGGACATTTAATATAACACATGGGCAAAAGCCATGCATGAGCTCTACCCCTTATTATGGCCATCACCATGGTTCCTAGGGTGCTATGAGTGCCCCAAAATCATTGAGGAACCCATGCATGTCTCAAACCTTGGTGGGTGATGAACTGCCCCACATTAAGGGGTTAATAATTGCCCTCTCATACACTTTCTCACCAAGAGGAATGAACGTGGCCCTAAAATGGCCCTACTTCAGCATGATGTCAGCAATTCGCCTAGCAGTGGGATGGTTATTTTATAATTTGTAAAAGCCATTTGGTCGAACTGTGACCAAGGCATGCATTTTGCAATATTTTTATAATCTTAGGGGCCTTGGGATAATAATTCGACCTACTACGTCTCATATAGATAAGACTCAACTTTATTTCTATTGGATCATCATCACACTTGGGAATTTCGGCCTTCTTGGCAAATTCAAACTTTTTCTTTGGATTAGCTACTGGATGTCATGGATGAATTTTCATATTTGGAGCTGAAATTCGATTTACTTTGGAGACATCTCTTGATTTATCGATTTATCTATCATATTGTCATCTTATAAGTGCCACATGTTGAAGTTTCAGTCTTGAAAATTGTGTAATGTATGGAATTGTTGCAACTAGATTAATGTTATATTGTGTCATAATTGTTGAAAAGTTATGTTGAAAGCTATTTGGTTGGAGATTTCACATTTTACTCATAGCATGACATGTGATGAGTGTTCCTAGTCGATGAAATATTATTTTTCCTACATAAAACTCCATAAATTTTTGGTTGGTAACTGTTGAGGGTTGGTAGTTAGCGCATCAATTCTTGACCTCTTTGAAAACGATTATGGAAATATGAAACATCTAGGACTCCACAAGACAAATTGAGAAAGCATTGGTCCAAGCCATTTCGTGATCAAATCCTTCTTTCTCCATATTTTTGTCTCCCAAAGTTCTGGTCCCCTCTTCTTGGGCGTCTAGGTTGGGGCATAGAGAAAAATAGTCTAGGGAGTGAAATGGTGGATTTCGAGTTCATAGACTTTAAGCTTGGGGTCTTAGCTACAAGACATCAAAGTTTGACAACCATCCCTTATCTTTTCATCCATAAAAACTCTTGCCCAAGGTGGTCCCTAGAAGGGAAACCCTTGTTTGTATTTCCTTGGCTTGGGGACTTCTTCAAGGGTTGTATCAACTTAGTATTCATTGGAATAAATCATAGTAATCCCTTCTTCCCCTTGCCTTGATCTTAGGAGTACCTTTAACCACGATAATTCACAAAACCCTAGATCACTTGCAGGTTTCTTCTAGGTCTCTTATAGGGATGGAAAACCCTTTTGAAGTGCCATATTATCACAATAAGCTTCTCTTAAGAAGCCCTATCTCATCACCTAGTACCTCAAACCCTAAAACATCAATTAAAGATGATTTTTTATCTACTGGGACTCCTCGCCTCAGTGAAAGTCCATAAAGAGTAGGGGACACTGGCTGTGGTGACACTGGGACATTGTCCCATTGTTATCACTTAGTTTAGGTCTTTCACCAATGGGGTTTCCCTCCATAGGGCCCGCTAGATTGTGGTAACACAACCTACAACATAAAAGTAAATGGCTCTCCACATACAAGGAGGCGATAACAATAGAAAATCTCAATGAGGCAGAGAAGCGAGTGAAGGTGAGAAGAGGACAAGGAAGGAAACGTGGCAAAGCTAGGGATGAACCAGTGGAGGAAAGAGAAATCAAAGTTACTGAAGCTAGGACCAAAAAATGAACGAAATACGTAAGAGGTGACAGCACTAGAGATGAACAATTGAAGCCAAGAAGTAAGACGTGGCAACACTATCTGAGATAGAAAATGAAAGAGGTGAGAATTGACAACTCCGGAGCACAAATATTGAAGGAAAGAAGAAAAAGTTGGCAATCATAGTGTTGAGTTGGGGAATGAAATACACGAATTGAAGCAAGCATTGGAGAAATGGTTGGAGATGTGATCCCATAGTTGCAGTCTATAGGATGCGACAACCAAGACCAAAGTCCCTAATAGGAAAAGGAGAGTTACGGTGATTGGTCCCAGCTAAGGAGAATCCATCTAAGGTCGGGCCCTACCTAGGAAGACGACCTAGAGAGACCCATTAGTGGTGACGTAGCCTAGGAAAGGGGCAGACAAAAAAAACAAAGAGGGAGGATATAGGAGAAATGGTTCATAAGTAAAAGTATGAATGCGGGTGCTATTAATCTCTTGAGAAACCCTCATCATATAAGGCCTAGGTTTCTCTCACAATGGTCCCTCCCAAAAATAGAGCATCACTCAACTTGTTAGAGCATGTTAATTATGGAAACCTTATGAGGCTAGTATATTCCACAAGACACTAGAGAAACATTAGTTCTAGAAGGAAAGGATTTCATTTAGCATTCGATGGGTAAGGAAGAGAGAATAATAGCATGGGAATGAAAGCATCATGCAACATTCTTATCTCTTATGGAGATATGCGAACATCAGGAGGTGGATCTAATATGACTAATGATTTATGGGAGCACTTGTTGAAGTAGCCCCATAAAGCTGATCGCTTTATGTACTTTTCCCCTCACTTGCGCATTATCTCAATGCACTCTTTCTTTCCCAAATCAACCATATCCATATGTATTCACACCTCTTTTTCCATGTACATCATTCTTCATGGAAGTCTCAAAGTTACTGATGCATTTGGGTTGCCTAATAAAGTGAACTGCATCCTGCAAGGTAGTGAAAAAATCTCTTGCGACCTCCAAGTCAAGGCACTCTTAATGCCTCCTTTAATGTCCTATTTGCATCTTTGAGGTACCTTCGAAACGAGGCGACTACTCCTTTTGGTGCAGGCATGAGGTTAAAAGAGGTAACATGGAAAATTTGTTGATTAATCAACATGTCAAAGAAAGTTGAGGACACATCATAGTCCAAGGACAACCCATGTTCAGGAAAGTTAAAGCTTTAAGCCACACAAAAAGGAGGCAAATGGACCCAGGCAAGGAGTCTCGTCCACCATTTCTACCCATTATATCATGTAAAGGTCAATTTGAACGAATGTTGACACATAAAAAAAGGTCATTTATGTCTCCACACAATCCAAGGGACATTTCGAGTCAAAATCAAGCAAGGATCCTAAATACATGCTTTGAATCATCTTTGCACCAAGAAAAGGGAGGTCTTCCCCCATTATACTAGTCATTGGAAAGGCCAATGTCCTCATTCACGCAACATTGTGCAAACAAAGTGGAATTTTTGAATTCCTAAGCACTCAAGTTAATTTTTCAAGGAATGTCAAGATATTTCTTGATGGAACGTTGTACCCTTAGGTCAATTCAAACCTTCTTTTTTCAAATAAAACCTTTAATTGGTGAGATGTCTCACCTATTTTGAGATTTAATTAATGTAACGAAATAACTTGTAATTTGACTTAATTCTGAAGCATATTGTGGATGAAATGTGGCTTGTTTTTTCAAGCAAAAGGAGGAAAGATGTTGAGATCCTAATCTATAAATAGATAAATCTCCCTCCTTTCCAGATCATTGTGGATTGTTGAGATCGTTTTTCCATAATGTGAAACATTTTCATGAAATATTTGTTGTTCATAATGAATTATCTTTCTTGGTTGATTCCACATATTTCTTAAGGCGATTTGTGGATAACTAAAGAATATTACAAAAACTAACTAGATCGATCCATTTGAAAGGAAAATTTGTCACTTGCTCACGCATGCCTAAGGTTTTACTTGCACATCTCTCTTGTTGGTGTAAAGTAGAGTTTGTTTCTTCTTGTTGGGCCATGCCTTGGTGCTCCTCACCGACGGCTTTAGTTTATTTTGCATCGTTGTTGAGCTATTTGTTGAGGGCTTTTCTCTAAGTATAATCATTTCTAGTAGGGCCCTACTTCAAAACTTGTTCTTGATTAGGTGCGAGCTCATTTAACTTTTGGGGTTCCACCTATGGCCATAATCCACAATCATAAATCAACTAACTCAAGAGGGGCCTCTATTTGACCCCATCGCCCCAGTCAAAATAAGGCACACTCCTTATTCCACCAAACAAACATCTCTTTTTACTAAATTCTGCAATTGTAATTAACTTTTATTATTCAAAAAGCCCTAAGAATAAAAAAATATATAGAAAAATATAACCATCAAAATTAAAAAGTAAACCAATGAGTTTTTTTACTTTTATGTTTATATAATATTTGAAGAATTACATTTTGATTCTAGACTTGTTTCCACGAAAGCATTCCACATCGTTTAAACATTCCTTGTCGAATATACTCTAGGTGATTCACATACAGGGAATCCTTTCTTGTGGTGCAATATACCACTATATAGTTGGAGCAAGGTTTTTGAGGTTACAATGGTGGCTAATCTCTTGTTGCCACGAGGTCTGGATCTTTCTAGTGAGAATTTGCGCCAGGCTTGCAAAATTTTGCAGTAGCAAGCCCTTTCAAAGAAAATTTTGGCATCAATTGATAAAAACATAAGGTTGGATACAATATGCAATTTGAAGCTTTGTTGATCCCAATCATTCTTAAACAAATAGCCCTCCAAATATGGCTTTTATACCCCATAGTCGTAATTCTAGTTTAAACATTATTGTTTCCTTTTAACGACTCTCAGAAATATAAAATCCCATCCTTTTATTTTCTATTTGCATAAATCTGCAATACAGATCATGAAATATCACAAATCATATTAATCCTAAGTCTAAAACACTTTGAAATTATTATCATTAATTAAACTTAGCTTCTTTTATGTATTTCCCCCTGTGTCAGAGAACAATTGGCCTACAACGTGTGAAGAAGATATTAAGGTTACACTAGGTATCACTCTTCCATTATCCTTGTGGCCTATCGTGTACCTTCCATTAGCCCTAGTGTCTCACTTCTATATATAAGGCATTGTCAGTTAAAGGGAGGGTTTTGGGTGGTAATACAAAGGCATAACTAGAAAGGGTTTCGGCATCTTGGGTATATATTATTGAGTGACTTCAAAAAAAAGGAAGGGCTTTGACCGCAGTTTTTTTCCCTCACATCAAATGATGGTGGGGGAATTTAATCCTCAATCCTAGTCTCGTGGGATCTCCCCTTGGTAGAGGTCATGTTTTCCTCATCCACATTTTCCACTCCCCACCGCACATTAAACAACCCCTATTCATCATATTCCTTCTTTGGGTCAAGAAGACACTGGCACACCCCCTCCCCTTGTCCACATGTATGGGTCGGGCCTAGAAAATTTTCCCTGGAGGTTGAAGTAGTTAAAAGAATGTTAAAAGTGTATCATGGCCTCAAGTAAGAAAAACGAGAAAGAGAATATTATAAAATGCAAAATATGGTCAAGATATTTAATATAGCACATGGGAAAAAGCCGAGTATGAGATCTACTCCTTATTATGGCCATCACCCTGGTTCCTAGGGCACTATGAGTGCCCCCAAATCATTGAGATACCCATGCATGTCTCAACCCCTGGTGTGTGATGAAATGCCCAACATTAAGGGGGTAATAACTTCTTATATCTTGGCAAATCCAAACTGGGGTAATCACTGGTAATTTTGGACTTCTTGGAATATCCACACTTTTTCTTTGGATTAGCTACTGGATGTCATGGATTCGTTTTCATATTTGGAGCCGAAATTTGATTTACTTTTGAGCCTTCTATTTATTTGTGGATGGATGTATCATATTGTCATATTGTAAGTGCCTCTTGTTGAAGTTTCATTCTTGAAAAAAGTGTAATGTATGGAATTCTTGCGAATAGATGGATGTTGTATTGTGCCCTAATTGTTGAAGATTTATTTTGAAAGATATTTGGTTGGAAATTGCACATGTTACTCATAGCATGCCATATGATTAACGTTCCTAGTCAATGAAATATTATTTTTACTAAATAAAACTCCATAATATATTAGTGTGTAATTATTGAGGGTTGGTAGCTAGCGCACCAATTATTGACCTCCTTGAAGACGATTATGGTAAATCTAAAGGAGAAGGAACTGGTCCAAGCCATTTCGTGATCAAATCTTTCTTTCTAGATATTTTTTTCTCCCAAAGTTTTGGTCCCCTCTTCTTCGACGGCCACGTTAAGGCATAGAGAAAAATTATCTAGAGAGTGAAACAGTGGATTCCGAGATCATAGACTTCAAACTTAGGGTCTTAGCTACAAAACCTCAAAGTTTGACAACCATCCCCTATGTTTTCATGCATATAAACTCTTGCCCGAGGTGTGCCCTAGAAAGGAAATCCTAGTTTGCATTTCCTTGGCTTGGGGACTTCTTCGAGGGTTGTATGAGCTTAGTATTCATTGGAAAAAATCATAAGAATCCCATTCTTCCCCTTGCCTTGATCTCGGGAGTGCCTTTAACAATGATAATTCACAAAACCCTAGATCACATGCGAGTTTTTTCTAGGTCTCTTATAGGGAGAAAATACCCTTTTGAAGTGCCATAGTATCACATTGAGCTTCCCTAAAGAAGTCCTACCTCATCACCTAGTACCTAAAACCCTAGAACAACAATTAAAGATGATTGTTTATCTATCGGGACTCCTCTCATTAGTGAAAGTCCTTAAAGAGCAGGGGACATTGGTTGTGGTGACAGTGGGACATTGTCCCATTGTTATCACTTAGTTTAGCTCTTTGACACATAGGCTTTCCCCCCTTAGGGCCTGCTAGATTGTGGTAACACATCCTACAACATAAAAGTAAATGGCTTGCCACATACAAGGAGGCGATAAAAATATAAAATCTCAATGAGGCTGAGAATTTAGTGAAGGTGAGAAGAGAACAAGGAAGGAGAGGTGGAAAAGATAGGGATGAACTAGTGGAGGAAAGAGAGATCAAAGTTACTGAAGCTAGGACCAAAAAACTGAACCAAATACGCAAGAAGGGGCAAAAATAGAGATGAACAATTGAATCCAAGAAGTAAGAGGTGGCAACACTATTTGAGATATGAAAATAAAGAGGTGAGAATTGACAACTCCGGAGCACAAATATTGAAGGAAAGAAGAAAATTTTGACAATCCTAGTGTTGCGCTCGGGAATGCAATAGACAAGTGGAAATCAAGCATTGGAGCAATGGTTGGAGATGTGATCCCATAGCTGCAGTCCATAGGATGTGACAACCAAGACCAAAGTCCGTAGTAGGCAAAGTTGAGACACAATGATTGGTCCCTTCTAAAGTGATGCCATCTCAGGTCGGGCCCTACCTGAGAAGATGACCTAGAGAGAACCATTAGTGGTGATGTAGCCTAGGAAAGGGGAAAGCAAAAAAACAGAGAGAGAGGATATAGGAGAAAGGGTTCATTAGTAAAAGTATGAATGCGGGTGCTATTAATTTTTTGAGAAACCCTCAACATATAAGGTCTAGGTTTCTCTCACAATGGTCCCTCCCAAAAACAGAGCATCACTCAACTTGGTAGAGCATATTAATTATGGAAACCTTATGAGGCTACTATAATCCGAAAGCCACTAGAGAAAGGTTAGTACTAGAAGGAAAGGATTTCATTCACAATGGTCTCTCCAAAAAACAGACCATCACTCAACTTGGTAGAGCATATTTATTATGGAAACCTTATGAGGCTAGTATAATGCACAAGCCACTAGGGAAAGGTTAGTACTAGAAGGAAAGGATTTCATTCAGCATTCATTGGGTAATGAAAGGAGAAGAATAGTATGGGAATGAAAGCATCATGCAACATTCTTATCTCTTATGGTGATATACGAACATCAGGAGTTGGATCTACTACGACTGATGATTTATGGGAGCACTTGTTGAGTAGCCCTAAAAAGTTGATCATTCATTGTACTTTTCGCGTCACTTTCCCGTTATCTAAATGCACTCTTTGTTCCCAAATCAACCATATCCATATGTATTCACACCTCTTTGGCCATGACCATCATTCTTCATGGAAGTAAAACAGTTTGCGATGCATTTGGGCTCCTTAATGTAGTGACCCACGTCCTTTGAGGCAGCGAAAATATCTCTTGCGACCTCCAAGTCAAGAGTAATCAGCTCCAAGTCAAGGCACTCTTAAAGCCCCCTATAATGTCCCATCTTCATCTTTGAGGTACCTTCAAAACGAGGTGACTTATCCTTTTAGCGTAGGCATGAGGTTAAAATAGGTAACATGGAAAATTTGTTGAGTAATCAAGATGTCAAAGCAAGTCGAGGACACATCATATACCAAGGACAACTCATGTTCAGGAAATTTTGAGCCTTAAACCACACAAAATGGAGGCAAATGGACCCATACAAGGAGTGTCGTCCACCCCTTCTACCCATTGGATCATGTAAAGGTCAATTTTGAGAAATGTTGAGGCAAAAGAGAAGGTCATTTAGGTCTCCAAGCAATCCAAGGGACATTTTGAGTCAAAATCAAGCAAGGAGCCTAAAAGCATGCTTTGAATCATATTTGCACCAAGAAAAGGGAGGTTGCCCCATTATACTAGCCATTGGAAAGGCCAACGTCCTCATTCAAGCAACATTGTGCAAAAAATGTGGAATTTTTTACTTCCAAGCATTCAAGTTAATTTTTCAAGGAATGTAAAGCTATTTCTTGATGGAACGTTGTACCCTTAGGTCAATTTGGAAATCCTTTTGTCAAATCAAACTTATAATTGGTGGGATGTCTCACCTATTTTGAGATGTAAGTAATGTAATGAAATAACTTCTAGTTTGACTTAATTGTGAAGCATATTGTGGATGAAACGTCGCTATTTTTTCAAGCAAAAGGAAGAAAGATGTTGAGATCCTAATCTATAAATAGAGAAATATTCCTCCTTTGCAGATCATTGTGAATTGTTGAGATCGCTTTTTGCAAACTGTGAAACATTTTCATGAAATCTTTGGTGTTCATCATGAATTGTCTTTCTTGGTTGATTTCACATATTCCTTAAGGTGATTTCTGGATAACTAAAGAATACAACAAAAACTAACTTGATCAATCCATTTGAAAGGAAACTTTGTCACTTGCTCAGGGATGTCTAGGGTTTTACTCACTCATCTCTCTTGTTGGTGTAAGGTAGAGTTTGTTTCTTCTTGGTGGGCCATGCCCTAGTGCTCCTCACCAAGGGCTTAAGTTTATTTTGCATCATGGTTGAGCTATTTGTTGATTGTTTTTCCCTAAGTATAATCCTCTCTAGTAGGGCCTTCTTTCAAAACTTGTTCTTCATTAGGCGCAAGCTCATTTAACTTTTGGGGTTCCACCTCCAGCCATAATCCCCAATCATTGATAAACTAACTCGAGAGGGGCATCGATTTGACCCCATGCTAGTGGAAATAAAGCACACTCCTTATTCAGCTAAAAACAACATCTCTTTTTACTAAATTCTGCATTTGTCCTTAATTTTTATTATCCAAAAAGCCATAGGAATAGAAAAATATATACATAAACTAATATATAGAAAAATATAACCATCAAAAATAAAAAGTAAACCAGTGAGTTTCTTTAATTTTATGCTTATATAAGATTTGAAGAATTACATTTTGATTCTAGACTTGTTTCAACAAAAGCATGCCACATCATTTAAACCTGCCTTGTTGAATATACTCTAGGTGATCCACATACTGGAAATTCTTTCTTGTGGTGAAATATACCACTATATAGCTGGAGAAAGGTTGTTGAAGTGATAGTGGTGGCTAATCCCTTGTTGCCACGACATTTATGTTTTCCTACTGAGGATTTGCACTAGGCCTAGCAGGCCCTTTCAAAGAAACGTTTTGCTTCAATTGATAACAACATAGGGTTGGATTAGGATACAATAAGCAATTTTTAACTTTTATGGTCCCAATTATTCTTAAAAAAATAGCCCTCCAAATATTGCTTTTAAACCCCATAACCGTAATTCTGATTTAAACATTATTGTTTCCTTTCAACCACTCTCAAAAATAAAAAAATCCCATCCTTTTATTTTCTATATGCATAAATCTGCAATACAGATCATGAAATATCATAAATCATATTAATCCGAAGTCTAAAACACTTTCAAATTATTAACATTCATTAGACTTAGTTTCTTTCATGTATTTCCCCCTGTGTTAGAGAACAATTGACCTACAACATGTGAAGAAGATAATAAGGTTACAATAGTTATCACTCTTCCATTGTCCGTAGGGTTTATCTTGTACCTTCCATTAGCCCTACGATCTCACTTATATATATAAGGCATTGTCATTTAAAGGGACAGTTTTGGGTGGTAATACAAATCCATAACTGGAATGCGAAATATCAGAAAGATAAATGAAAATAGAGAGAAAGATAGAAGTATTAAAAGATCCATACTTGTACTTGATGGTAGTTGATCATGTAGGAGCTTGTTGAGACACGCAAAAGATGTGAGTGTCATAATCTCAATGCAAAAGAATAATGCCACCCAGCAAAAGTGTGTACCCGTTGGAGATAAAATTTCACCCAGATCTCTCTTCAGCCAATAGCCAGTAGCCCTTGACAGCCACCAGTGTAGTTGATACATTGTGCCATTTGATCTTTGCTCCTTCCATCAATCCTATCTCCCCTTGCCTATCTTTCGAGAACATATGTTTGAAGGTGGGTTATATAACCCAAAAGGTATGTTTTCCATTGTGCAACTGGGTGCTTATGGTTGTTTTTCCTTGGGCATCCTTGGTATGGATTATTGAGTAACTTTGAAAAAAGGAAGGGCTTTGACCGTAGTTTTTTTCCCTCACCTCAAATGGGGGGGGGTTGGGGGGCGGGGCGGGAGTAATCCTAGTCTAGTGGGATCTCCCCCATTGGGCTATGGCTTTAGGAAGTGCGCTACTTGGAAAACCCTGATTTTCGTAGCACGGTCCCATTTTCCTCATCCACGTTTTTCACTCCCCTCCGCACATCACAACCCTTATTTCATCATATTCCTTATCTGGGTCCACAAGGCACTGGCACACCCCCTCCCATTGTCCACATGTATGGGTCAAGCCTAGAAATGTTGCCCCGGAGGTTGATGTAGTTAAAAGAATGTTAAAAGTGTATCATGGCCACAAGTAAGAAACAAGAGAAAGAGAATATTATAAAATGTAAAACATGGTCGGGACATTTAATATAACACATGGGCAAAAGCCATGCATGAGCTCTACCCCTTATTATGGCTATCACCATGGTTCCTAGGGTGCTATGAGTGCCCCAAAATCATTGAGGAACCCATGCATGTCCCAAACCCTGGTGGGTGATGAACTACGCAACATTAAGGGGCTAATAATTGCACTCTCATACACTTTCTCACCAAGAGGAATGAACATGGCCCTAAAATGGCCCTACTTCAGCATTATGTCAGCAATTCGCCTAGCAGTGGGATGGTTATTTTATAATTTGTAAAAGCCATTTGGTCGACCTATGACCAAGGCATGCATTTTGCAATATTTTTATAATCTTAGGGGCCTTGGGATAATAATTCGACCTACTACATCTCATATAGATAAGACTCAACTTTATTTCTATTGGATCATCATCACACTTGGGAATTTCGGCCTTCTTGGCAAATCCAAACTTTTTCTTTGGATTAGCTACTGGATGTCATGGATGAATTTTCATTTTTGGAGCTAAAATTCGATTTACTTTGGAGATATCTCTTGATTTGTCGATGTATCTATCATATTGTCATCTTATAAGTGCCACTTGTTGAAGTTTCAGTCTTGAAAAATGTGTAATGTATGGAATTTTTGCAACTAGATTAATGTTATATTGTGTCGTAATTGTTGAAAAGTTATGTTGAAAGCTATTTGGTTGGCAATTGCACATGTTGCTCATAGCATGACATGTGATGAATGTTCCTAGTCGATGAAATATTATTTTTCCTACATAAAACTCCATAAATTTTTGGTTGGTAATTGTTGAGGGTTGGTAGCTAGTGCATCAATTCTCGACCTCTTTGAAAACGATTATGGAAAATATGAAGACTCCACAAGCCAAAACTAGAAAGCATTGGTCCAAGCCATTTCGTGATCAAATCCTTCTTTCTCCATATTTTTGTCTCCCAAACTTCTGATCCCCTCTTCTTGGGCGGCTAGGTTGGGGCATAGAGAAAAAAAGTCTAGGCAGTGAAATGGTGGATTTCGAGATCATAGACTTTAAGCTTAGGGTCTTAGCTACAAGACCTCAAATTTTGACAACCATCCCTTATCTTTTCATCCATAAAAACTCTTGCCCAAGGTGGTCCCTAGAAGGGAAACGCTAGTGGTTATTTCCTTGGCTTGGGGACTTCTTCAAGGGTTGTATCAGCTTAGTATTCATTGGAATAAATCATAAGAATCCCTTCTTCCCCTTGCCTTGATCTTGGGAGTACCTTTAACCACGATAATTCACAAAACCCTAGATCACTTGCAGGTTTCTTCTAGGTCTCTTATAGGGAGGGAAAACCCTTTTGAAGTGCCATATTATCACAGTGAGCTTCTCTTAAGAAGCCCTATCTCATCACCTAGTACCTCAAACCCTACAACATCAATTAAAGATGATTGTTTATCTACCGGGACTCCTCGCCTCAGTGAAATTCCATAAAGAGTAGGGGACACTGACTCTGGTGACAGTGGGACATTGTCCCATTGTTATCACTTAGTTTAGGTCTTTGACCAATAGGCTTTCCCTCCATAGGGCCCGCTATATTGTGGTAACACAACCTACAACATAAAATTAAATGGCTTTCCACATACATGGAGGCGATAACAATAGCAAATATCAAGGAGGCAGAGAAGCGAGTGAAGGTGAGAAGAGGACAAGGAAGGAGAGGTGGCAAAGGTAGGGATGAACTAGTGGAGGAAAGAGAAATCAAAATTACTGAAGCTAGGACCAAAAACTGAACCAAATACGTAAGAGGTGACAGCACTAGAGATGAAAAATTGAAGCCAAGAAGTAAGACGTGGCAACACTATCTGAGATGGGAAATGAAAGAGGTGAGAATTGACAACTCCGGAGCACAAATATTGAAGGAAAGAAGAAAAAGTTGGCAATCATAGTGTTGAGTTGGGGAATGAAATACACGAATTGAAGCAAGCATTCGAGAAATGGTTGGAGATGTGATCCCATAGCTGCAGTCTATAGGATGTGACAACCAAGACCAAAGTCTCTAATAGGAAAAGGAGAGTTACGGTGCTTGGTCCCATCTAAGGAGAATCCATCTCAGGTCAGGCCCTACCTAGGAAGACGACCTAGAGAGACCCATTAGTGGTGACGTAGCCTAGGAAAGGGGCAGACAAAAAAACAAAGAGGGAGGATATAGGAGAAATGGTTCATTAGTAAAAGTATGAATGCGGGTGCTATTAATTTCTTGAGAAACCCTCAACATATAAGGCCTAGGTTTCTCTCACAATGGTCCCTCCCAAAAATAGAGCATCACTCAAGTTGGTAGAGCATGTTAATTTTGGAAACCTTATGAGGCTAGTATATTCCACAAGACACTAGAGAAAGGTTAGTACTAGAAGGAAAGGAAGAGAGAATAATAGCATGGGGCTAAAATCATGCAGCATTCTTATCTCTAATGGAGATATCTACGAACATCGAGGTGGATCTAATATGACTAATGATTTATGGGAGCACTTGTTGGGTAGCCTGGGTGATCGGCTTTTTTTGTGCTTTTTCCCCTCACTTTCGCATTATCTCAATGCACTCTTTGTTTCCCAAATCAACCATATCCATATGTATTCACACCTCTTTTTCCATGAACATCATTCTTCATGGAAGTCTCAAAGTTACTGATGCATTTGGGTTGCCTAATAAAGTGAACTGCATCCTGCAAGGTAGTGAAAAAATCTCTTGCGACCTCCAAGTCAAGGCACTCTTAATGCCTCCTTTAATGTCCTATTTGCATCTTTGAGGTACCTTCGAAACGAGGCGACTACTCCTTTTGGTGCAGGCATGAGGTTAAAAGAGGTAACATGGAAAATTTGTTGATTAATCAACATGTCAAAGAAAGTTGAGGACACATCATAGTCCAAGGACAACCCATGTTCAGGAAAGTTAAAGCTTTAAGCCACACAAAAAGGAGGCAAATGGACCCAGGCAAGGAGTCTCGTCCACCATTTCTACCCATTATATCATGTAAAGGTCAATTTGAACGAATGTTGACACATAAAAAAAGGTCATTTATGTCTCCACACAATCCAAGGGACATTTCGAGTCAAAATCAAGCAAGGATCCTAAATACATGCTTTGAATCATCTTTGCACCAAGAAAAGGGAGATCTTCCCCCATTATACTAGTCATTGGAAAGGCCAATGTCCTCATTCACGCAACATTGTGCAAACAAAGTGGAATTTTTGAATTCCTAAGCACTCAAGTTAATTTTTCAAGGAATGTCAAGCTATTTGTTGATGGAACGTTGTACCCTTAGGTCAATTCAGACCTTCTTTTGTCAAATAAAACCTCTAATTGGCGAGATGTCTCACCTATTTTGAGATTTAATTGATGTAACGAAATAACTTGTAATTTTACTTAATTCTGAAGCATATTGTGGATGAAATGTGGCTTGGTTTTTCAAGAAAAAGGAGGAAAGATGTTGAGATCCTAATCTATAAATAGAGAAATCTCCCTCCTTTCCAGATCATTGTGGATTGTTGAGATCGTTTTTCCATAATGTGAAACATTTTCATGAAATCTTTGTTGTTCATAATGAATTATCTTTCTTGGTTGATTCCACATATTTCTTAAGGCGATTTGTGGATAACTAAAGAATACTACAAAAACTAACTAGATCGATCCATTTGAAAGGAAAATTTGTCACTTGCTCACGAATGCCTAAGGTTTTATTTGCACATCTCTCTTGTTGGTGTAAAGTAGAGTTTGTTTCTTCTTGTTGGGCCATGCCTTGGTGCTCCTCACCGACGGCTTTAGTTTATTTTGCATCGTTGTTGAGCTATTTGTTGAGGGCTTTTCTCTAAGTATAATCATTTCTAGTAGGGCCCTACTTCAAAACTTGTTCTTGATTAGGTGCGAGCTCATTTAACTTTTGGGGTTCCACCTATGGCCATAATCCACAATCATAAATCAACTAACTCAAGAGGGGCCTCTATTTGACCCCATCGCCCCAGTCAAAATAAGGCACACTCCTTATTCCACCAAACAAACATCTCTTTTTACTAAATTCTGCAATTGTAATTAACTTTTATTATTCAAAAAGCCCTAAGAATAAAAAAATATATAGAAAAATATAACCATCAAAATTAAAAAGTAAACCAATGAGTTTTTTTACTTTTATGTTTATATAATATTTGAAGAATTACATTTTGATTCTAGACTCGTTTCTACAAAAGCATTCCACATCGTTTAAACCTTCCTTGTCGAATATACTCTAGGTGATTCACATACTGGGAATCCTTTCTTGTGGTGCAATATACCACTATATAGCTGGAGAAAGGTTGTTGAGGTTACAGTGGTGGCTAATCTCTTGTTTCCACAAGGTCTGGATCTTTCTAGTGAGAATTTGCGCCAATATTGCAAAATTTTGCAGTAGCAAGCCCTTTCAAAGAAATTTTTGGCATCAATTGATAAAAACATAAGGTTGGATACAATATGCAATTTGAAGCTTTGTTGATCCCAATCATTCTTAAACAAATAGCCCTCCAAATATGGCTTTTATACCCCATAGTCGTAATTCTAGTTTAAACATTATTGTTTCCTTTTAACGACTCTCAGAAATATAAAATCCCATCCTTTTATTTTCTATTTGCATAAATCTGCAATACAGATCATGAAATATCACAAATCATATTAATCCTAAGTCTAAAACACTTTGAAATTATTATCATTCATTAGACTTAGTTTCTTTTATGTATTTCCCCGTGTCAGAGAACAATTCACCTACAATGTGTGAAGAAGATACAAAGGTTACACTAGGTATCACTCTTCCATTATCCCCCATGGGCTCATCATGTACCTTCCATTAGCTCCTAGTGTCCGACTTCTATATATAAGGTAATACATTTAAAGGGAGGGTTTTGGGTGGTAACACAGCCATAATCAGAATGTGAAGTACTTCAAAGATAAATGAAAATAGAAAGAAAGATAGAAGAATTAGAATATCTATCCTTGTACTTGATGGTAGTTGATGATGTAGGAGCTTGTTGAGGCACACAAAAATATGTGTGGTAATATCACAGTAAAAAAACATGTTACCCACCAAAAGTGTGTGACCCCATTTGAGAAAAAAATTATCTCTAGATCTCTTCGCCCAATAGTTGCAGTCTTTGACAACCACCGCAGAAGTGATATTGTTCCATTTGACTGCTTCTCCCTGACAATCATATGTCCCCCTCACCCTTCTTTTTCGAGAACATATGTTTGAAGGTGGGTTATCCAACCTAAAAGGCATGTTTTTCCATTGTGCACCTGGGTACAAGCCAGTGATTTTTTTTCTTTGGGAATCTTGGGGATAAAGATTATTGGAGGACGCAAAAGGAAGGGCTCTAAACAATAGCTTTTTTCCCTCATGTCAAAGGAGGGTGGGGGGAGTTAATCCCTCAACCTAGTCTCATGATCTCCCCTATTGTCCTATGGCTTTAGGAAGGGTAGGACTTGGGAACCTTGATTTTGGTAGTGCGGTCATGTTTTCCTCATCCACATTTTTCACCCCCAATCGCACATTACACAACCACTATTCATCATATTCCTTCTTCGGGGTCCGTATGAAATCGACACACCCCCTCCCCTCGTCCACATGTATGGTTGGGCCTAGAAATGTTGCCCTGGAGGTTGAAGTAGTTAAAAGAATGTTAAAAGTGTATCACGGCCCTCACAAGAAAACAAGAGAAAGAGAATATTATAAATGCAAAAGATGGTCAACATACTTGATATAGCACATGGGAAAACAGCATGAGATCTACACCTTGTCGATAGCCATCACCCTAGTTCCTAGAAGCGCTATGAGTGCCCCCAATCATTGAAGAACCCATGCATGTCTCAACCCCTGTGGTGATGAACTGCCCAATATTAAGGTAATAACTTCCTTATATCTTGGCAAATCCAAATCGGGTAATAAATCGTAATTTTGGCCTTCGAATATCCACACTTTTTCTTTGGATTAGCTGATCGGATGTCATGGATGCATTTTCATATTTGGAGCTGAAATTTGATTTACTTTTGAGCTCTCTCTCGATTTGTGGATGGATATATCATATTGTCATTTTGTAATTGCCTCTTTGCTGAAGTTTCATTTCGAAAATGTGTATTGTATGGAATTGTTGCGAATAGATGGATGTTTTATCACATTTTCAATTGTTGAAGATTTATTTTGAAAGCTATTTGGTTAGAAATTGCACATGTTACTCATAGCATGACATGTGATTAACGTTCCTAGTCAATGAAATATTGTTTTTCCTACAAACCTCCATAATATACAGCATACTCTTAGGGTTGGTAGCTAGCGCACCAATTATTGACCTCCTTGAAGAAGACTATGGTAAATCTAATGGAGAAGGAACCGGTCCAAGCCATTTTATGATCAAATCTTTCTTTTCTAGATATTTTTTCTCCCAAAGTTTTGCTCCCCTTCTTGGACGGCTAGGTTAGGGGTACAGAGCGAAATTATCTAGAGAGTGAACGGTGGATTCCGAGATCTAGACTTAAACTTAGGTCTTAGCTACAAAACCTCAAAGTTTGACAACCATCCCCCCGTGTTTTCATGCATAAAAACTCTTGCCCGAGGTGTGCTTCAGAAGGGAAATCCTAGTTTGCATTTCCTTGGCGTGGGGATTTCTTTCGAGGATTGTATGAGCTTAGCATCTATTGGAATAAATCATAAGAAGCCCTTTCTTCCCTTGCCTTGGATCTTGGGGAGTGCCTTTAACAACGATAATTCACAAACCCTAGATCATTTAAAAGTTTTTTCTAGGTCTCTTATAGGGAACGAATACCCTTTTGAAGTGTCATATTATCAAATTAAGCTTTCGTGAATAAGTCCTACCTCATCACCTAGTACCTCCAAAAACCCTAGAACAACAATTAAAGATGATTTTTATCTATCAAAGACTCCTCGCATTAGTGAAATTCCTTAAAGAGCCGGGGATATTGGTTGTGGTGACAAAGGACATTGTCCCATTGTTATCACATACTTTAGCTCTTTGACACATAGGCTTTCCCTCCTTAGGGTTTGCCAGATTGTGGTAACACAACCGCGCTATAAAATTAAATGCTTTGCCACATACAAGGAGGCGATAAAAATAGAAAATCAATGAGGCTTCCAGAATTTAGTGAAGGTGAGAAGAGGACACAAGGAGAGGTGGCAAAGGTAGGGATGAACTAGTGGAGGAAAGAGAGATCAAAGTTACCTAAGCTAGGACCAAAAACCTAAACAAATACGTAAGAAGAGGCAACAATGGAGATGAACAATTGAATCCAATAAGTAAGAGGTGGCAACACTTTTGAGATCTAAAATTAAAGAGGTAGAACGACAACTCCGGAGCACAAATATTGCGTAAGAAGAAAATTTTGATAATCCTAGTGTTGAGCTGGGAATGCAATAAACAAGTGAAAAGCAAGCATTGGAGCAATGGTTGAGATGTGATCCCATAGTCACAATGCAGATGACAACCAAGACCAAAGTCCCTAATAGGAAAAGTTGAGACACAATGATTGGTACCTTCAGTAAAGTGACGCCATCTCGTGCTCTGCCTCACTCCGAAAGACACTTAGAGAGACCCATTAGTGGTGATGTAGCTCAGGGAAAGGGGTGCAAGCAAAAAAATAGAGAGAGAGAGGACATAGGAGAAAGGGTCTATTAGAGGTAAAAGTATGAATGGGGGTGCTATTAATTTTTTTGAGAAACCCCCAACATAATATGAGGTCTAGGTTTCTTCGAATGGTCCCTCCCAAAAACAGCATCACTCAACTTGGTAGAGCATATTAATTATGGAAACCTTATGAGGCTACTAAGCTATAATCAAAGCCACTAGAAAAAGGTTAGTACTATAAGGAAAGGATTTCATTCGTGATTCATTGAGTAATGAAAGGAGAAGAATAGTATGGGAAAGAAAATCATGCAACACTCTTATCTCTTATGGTGATATACGAACATCAGGATTTGGATCTACTATGACCGATGATTTATGGGAGCACTTTTGGCAGCTCCTAAAAGGTGATTGATTATTGTACTTTTCGTCACTTTCCCGTTATCTCAATGCAATTTTCGTCTTCAAATCAACCATATCCATATGTATTCACACCTCTTTGGCCATGACCATCATTATTCATGGAAGTACTATGTTTGCGATGAATTTGAGCTCCTTAATGCAATGACCCACATCCTTCGAGGTAGTGAAAATATCTTTGGCACTTCCAAGTCAAGAGTAATTAGCTCCAAGTCAAGGCAATTTCAATGTCCCATTTGCATCTTTGAGGTACCTTCAAAATGAGGTGATTTCTCTCGCGTAGGCACGAGGTTAAAATAGGTGTAACATGGAAAATTTGTTGAGTAACCAAGATGTCAAAGAAAGTCGAGGGCACATCATATGCCAAGGGCAACTCATGTTCAAGAAATTTCGAGCCTTAAACCACAAAAAAAGGAGGCAATGGACCCATACAAAGAGTGTCGTCCACCCTTTCTACGCATTGACCATGTAAAGGTCAATTTTGAAGAATGTTGAGGCAAAAGAGAAGGTCATTTACGTTCCAAGCAATCCAAGGGACATTTTGAGTCAAATCACAAGGAGCCTAAAAGCATGCTTTGAATCAAGTTTGCACCAAGAAAAGGGAGGGAGCGCCCCAACATACCAGCCAAATGAAAGGCCAACATCTTCATTCAAGTAACATTGTGCAAAAAAAGTGGAATATTTTACTTCTAAGCACCTTTTAAGTTAATTTTTCAAGGAATGTAAAGTTATTTCTTGATGGAACGTTGTACCTTGAGTCAATTTGGAAATCCTTTTGTCAAATCAAACTTCTAATTGGTGGGATGTCTCACCTATTTTGAGATTAAAGTAATGTAATGAAAAAACTTCTAGTTTCACTTAATTGGGAAGCATATTGTGGATGAAAAGTCGCTATTTTTTAAAAGCAAAAGGAAGAAAGATGTTGAGATCCTAATCTATAAATAGAGAAATCTTCTCCTTTGCGCATCATTGTGAATCATGAGATCGCTTTTTTGCATACCGTGAAACATTTTCATGAAATCTTTGGTGTTCATCGTGGAATTATCTTTCTTGGGTCAATTTCGTTAAATTTCTTTAAGGTGATTTCTCGACAACTAAAGAATACAACAAAAACTAGCTTGATCAATCCATTTGAAAGGAAACTTTGTCACTTGCTCAAGGATGTCTAGGGTTTTACTCGTATATCTCTCTCTTTAAGCTGGTGTAAGGTGAGTCCGTTTTCTTCGTTGGTCCATGTCCTAGTGCCTCACCAAAGGATTAAGTTTATTTTTATCATGGTTGAGCCATTTGTTGATGGTTTTTCTCTCGAGTATAATCCTTTCTAGTAGCCTTCTTCAAAAACTTGTTCTTGATTAGGCGCGAGCTCATTTAACTTTTGGGGTTCCACCCATCCATAATCCCCAATCATTGATAAACTAACTCATTGTGGGCACAGATTTGACCCCATGGCCCTAGTGGAAACAAAGCAACTCTTATTCCACTAAAAAACATCTCTTTTTACTAAATTTCGCATTTGTCCCTAATTTTTGTTATCCAAAAAGTTAATTAAAGAAAAATTTATACATAAAATAATATATAAAAATATAACTATAAAAAATAAAAAGTAAACCCAAGAGTTTCTTTTTAATTTTATGCTTATATAAGATTTTAAGAATTAGATTTTGATTCTAGACTTGTTTCAACGAAAGCATGCCACATCGTTTTAAACTCCTCGTCTTCGTTGAATATACTTAGGTGATCCACATATTGGGAATTCTTTGTCAGGTGAAATATACCACTATATAGTGGGAGAAAGGTTGTTAAAGGGACAAAGGGTGGCTAATCCCTTGTCGCCACGACGTCTATATTTTCCTACTAACATTTGTACTAGGCCCAGCGGTGCCCTTTCAAAGAAACGTTATGCTTCAATTGATAACAAAGGGTTGACTAGGGATACAATATGCAATTTTTAACTTTTGGGTCCCAACTTATTCTTAAACAAATATCCCTCCAAATCTTGCTTTTAAACCCTATAGTCGTAATTCTAATTTAAAAATTATTGTTTCCTTTCAACCACTCTCATAAATAAAATAAAATCCCATCCTTTATTTTCATTTGCACAAATCTCGCAATATAGATCATGAAATATCACAAATCACATTAATTTGAAGTCTAAAATACTTTCAAATTATTAATATTCATTAGACTTAGTATCTTTTATGTATTTCCAGGTTAGAGAACAATTGGCCCACAACGTGAAGAAGATAATAAGGTTACACTAGTTATCACTCTTCCATTATCCCTAGGTCTATCTTGTACCTTCCATTAGCTCTACGATCTCACTTATATATATATATATATATATATATATAAGGTATTACTAAAGGACTCGTTTTGGGTGGTAATACAAATCCATAACTAGAATGCAACATCAAAAAGATAAATGAAAATAGAGAGAAAGACAGAAAATTAGAAGATCCATCAGTACTTGATGGTAGTTGATGATGTAGAGCTAGTTGAGGCACGCAAAAGATGAGTGACGTAACTTGCAAAAAAATAATGTTGTTCATAAATAAAAGTGTGCACTCCCGTTGGCATAAAATTTCTCCCGTATCTCTTCACCAATAATGTAGCCCTTGGACAAACATCCAATGTAGCTTTTATAACTGTGCTATTTGATCCCCCTCCTCGCATCAATCCTATTCTCATCGCCTATATTTCAAGAACATGTGTTTGAATGTGGGCGATACAACACAAAAGGTATGTTTTCCATTGTCCAATTGGGTGCTTATGCTTGTTTTTCATTGGTGGATCCTTGGTATGATTATTGAGTGACTTTGAAAAAAGGAAGGGCTTTGACCGTATTTTGTTCCCTCGCATCAAATGGATGGTTAATCCTCAATCCTAGTCTAATGGGATTCCCCCCATTGACCATGGACGAGGGGTGCACTACTTGGGAAGCTCTAATTTGAGGCACGGTCCTGCTTTTCTTCTATCCACGTTTTTCACTCCCCTCCACATTACAATGCTTATTTACTCATATTCCTTCTTTGGGTCCACAAGGCATTGGCACACCCTCCCCCTTGTCCACATGTCCGGCTTGGGCTCGAAAATGTTGCCCCGCAGGGTTGATGTAGTTGAAATAATGTTAAAAGCGCATTGCGCTACAAAAAGAAACAAGAGAATATTATAAAATGCAAAAACATGGTTGGGACATTTAATATAACACATGGGCAAAAGCCAAGCATGAGTTTCACCCCTTATTATGGCCATCACCTTGTTCCTGCTTATAAGTGCCTCAAAATCATTGAGGAACTCATGGCTGTCTCAACTTGGGCAGTGATGTGAACTACCCCACATTAAGGGAGAATAATTTCTACCATAAATAACAACTTTATTTTTATATATATATATATACACACACACACACACTTGGTAATTTTGGCCTTCTTGGAAAATCCAAACTTTTTCTTTTTGATTATCTATCGGATGTCATGCACACATTTTCTGTATTTGAGCTGTTGAAATTCTGATTTACTTGGCAACCTCTTGATTTTTGATTGGATACATCATATTGTCATCTTGTAAGTGCCTGTTGAAGCTTCATTCTTGAAAATGTGTGATGTATGAAATTGTTGCGACTAGATGATATATTGTGTTCCAATTGTTGAAGATTTATTTTGAAAGCTATTTGGTCGAAATTGCACATGTTACTCATAGTATGATATGTGATTAACATTCCTAGTCAAGAAATATTTTTTTTCCTACATAAAAGTCCATAACATTTAGTGCGTAATTGTCGTAGGAAGGTAGCCAAGACATCAATAATTGACCTCCTTGAAGACCACTATGGTAAATCTAAAGGATCTAGGGACTCCACAATCCCAAAGGAGAAGTGCACTGTCCAAGCTATTTCGTGATCAACTTCTTTTCTAGATATTTTTTTCTCCCAAAGTTTTGGTCCCCTTCTTCTTCGAAGGCTAGGGTTAGGGCATAGAGAGAAATTATCTAGAGAGTGGAAATGGTGGATTCTCGAGATCATAGACTTTAAACTTAGGTCCTAGCTACAAGACCTCAATGTTTGACCACCATCCCCATAACAGCCAAAATCCCTTGGTCAAGGTGTGTGCTCCTGAAGGGAAATCCCAGTTTTACTTCTCTTTATTGGGGACCTCTTCTTTAGGTTTGTGGCGAGCTAGTATTCATTGAATAAATCATATAAGAATCCCTTTCCCCCTTGCCTTCGACCCTGGGAGTGCTCTTTAACCATAATTCACAAAATCCAAGATCACAGTCATTTCTGTGTCTCTTTTCTAGGGAGTGAATACCCTTTTGAAGTGCCATGTCTCACTGAGCTTCCTTAAAGAAGTCCTACATCATCACCTAGCCTGAAACCCTAGAACAACAATTTAAGATGATTATTATTTATCTACCTGGACCTCGCATTAGTAGGTGCTCATAAAAAGGGTGGGACATTAACTCAGGTGACAGTGGGGACATTGTCTCTTTATTATCACTTAGTTTAGCCCTTGACACAGTGCTTTCCTCCCTTAGGTTTGCTTACATATTGTGGTAACACATCCTCCAACATAAAAGCAAAATGGCTTTCTCACATACAAGGAGGTGACAACAATAGAAAATCTCAATGGTGCCAAGAAGAGGAGGCAGAAGGTGAAAGAGGACACATGAGGCAGGCATGTAGACAACTAGTGGAGGAAAGAGACATCTAAGTTACCCAAGCTAGGACCAAAATCCAAATCAAATAGGCAAGAGGGGGCAACAACAGAGATAAACAATTGAAGCCAAAAGAAGAGGTGGCAACACTATTTGAGATCAGAAATGAACAGTGAGACTAACAACTCCGAAGACAAATATTGACGAAAAGAAGAAAAATTTGACAATCCTAGTGTTGAGGTGGGGAATGCAATAGAAGATACAAGAAAGCATTGGAGCAATGGCTGGATATGTGATCCCATAGCTGTGTTTGTAGGATGTGACAACCAAGACCAAAGTCCTAATAGGCAAAGTTGAGGATGTATGATTGGTCCCATCTAGTATGATGGTTGCCTCAAAATGGGCCCTACCCGAGAAGACAATCTAGAGAGACCCATTAGTGGTGATGTAACCCAAGTTATACACAGACATGTTAAAAACAGAGAGAGAGGATATAAGAGAAAGGGTTCATTAGTAAAAGTATGAATGGGGTGCTATTAATTTTTTTGAGAAACCTCAAATATATAAGGTGTAGGTTTCTCTCACAATGGTCCCTCCCAAAACAAGAGAATCACTCAACTTGGTAGAGCACATTGAATGGAAGTCATGAGGCCAGTATAATCCAGCAAGCCACCAAAGAAAGGTTAGTACTAGAAGGAAATGATCTCATTTACATTTGACTAAAAAGGGATAATAATAATTCATGGGAAAGAAAGGATCATGCAACATTCTTATCTTCTATGGTGACAGTTACCACATAAAGAGGTGGATCTACTACGACCGATGATTATGAGAACTTGTTGAGTAGCTCCTAAAAGGCACTGGGAAGTATTGTACTTTTCCTCATTACTTTCCCATTTATCTCAATGCACTCCTTGTTCCCCAAATCAACCATATCCATATGTATCTACACTTCTTTGGCCATGACCATCATTCTTCATGGAAGTCTCAAGGCCTCGTGATACCAGGCCTTTAATGCATGGACCCACAACCTCCAAGGCAATGAAAATACTCACACCTCCAAGTCAAGGCACACTTAACGCCCTCGATGTCCCATTTGCATCATTGAGGCACTGAAACCAGGCTATCTTTGTTGTAGGTACAAGACAAAATAGGTAGCACAGTAAAACGTTTTGAGAAGCAAGAGATGTCAAAGCAACAAGGACATCACATACCAAGGACAAGTTATGTTCTGGAAATTTCACTCCCAAACCACACACAAAGGAGGCAATGGTCACAACAAGAAAACAATTCACCCTTTCTCACCTATTGGATCATGTAAAGGCTAATTTTGACATGTGAGCAAAGAGAAGGCTATTTATGTCTCCAAGCAATCCAAGGGACATTTTGAGTCAAAATCAAGCAAGGAGCCAAAAAGCACGTTGAACAAGTTTGCACCAAATAGTGTACATCATCGCCATTATACTAGCTGGCTGAAAGGCCAACGTTCCTATTCAAGCAACATTGTTCAAAAAAGTGGAATTTTTTTACTTCCAAGCACTCAAGTTAATTTTTCAAGAATTTCAAGCTATTTCTTTATGGAAAGTTACCTTGGGTCAATTCGAAATCTTTTGTCAAATCAAACTTAACGTCGATGTCTAACCTATTTTGAGATTTAAGTAATGTAATGAAATAGCTTGTAGTTTGACTTTAATTAGAAGCATAGCATGGATGAAAAGTCCCAAGCAAAGGAGTGAAAGACAACATCCTAATCTATAAATAGAGAAATCTCCTCCTCTTGCGTATCGTTGTGAATTGTTGAGATCGTTTCACATCGAAACATTTTCGTTGAAAGAGTTTGGTGTTCATCATGAATTATCTTTTCTAGTTGATTTCTGTTGCTATTTCTTAAGGTGATTTCGGATAACCAAACTAACTTGATCAATCCATTTGAAAGGAAACTTTGCTGCTTCATTAGGATTTCTAGGGTTTTACTCGCTAACTTCTCGTTATGTAAGGCAGAGTTTGTTTTCTCTTGTTGGGCCATGCTCCCGTTGCTCCTCACCAAGGGCTTCAGTTATTTTGCCATCATGGTTGAGCTATTTGTTGATTGTTTTTCCTCAAGTATAACCCTGCTAGCAGGGCTTCCGTGTTTCAAAACTTGCCTGAATTAGGCGCGAGATCATTTAAATTTTTGGGTTCCACCCAAGCCACAATCCCCACACTGACAAACCAACTCAAGAGGGGCATCACTTTGACCCTATGGCTCCCAGGGTAGGAATAATCTGTTAATTCTCATTCCACTAAAAACATCTTTACTAAATTATGGCCTATCCTTGATTTGTATTATCCAAAAAATCCTAGTTTGCATTTCCTTGGCTTGGGGACTTCTTCGAGGGTTGTATGAGCATAGTATTCATTGGAATAAATCATAAGAAGCCCTTTTCTTCCCCCTTGCCTTGATCTCGGGAGTGCCTTTTGTTGCTCTGCGCACAGATTGTCCAGCACCGCGACACCCGCTTAGATTGGGGGATGTCACCTTTATCCCCAATCTCTCTATTTAAGTCGTTCTCCTTGCGGTGCCAAGGGGAGGTAGACCCTTTCTAGAAATGAGGATGATAAATCCAGAGACACAAACTTCTTAAAACATCATATACTTATAAAATGAACGAGATTCCGTAACTAGATTTAGATTTTACGCTAAGACCAAGGCTCTTATGGAGTCATTGCATCCCGTTATACAATTATAAACCAAGACTGATGACGAATCGCTCGCTTATTAAAACACGATCGACTAAATGATATTCAATTGAAAAACACCACAACCATGAATGAAAATGCCAGATGTTTGAAAGATTTCCAGATTTATGATGCTTCAATTAATTTCGATCCAGAAAATGTCTCTATAGTCAAAACTTAGATAAAAAATTTAAGTCTCAGTTGACCATAGAAAATTTGAAATTTTTTAATATTTTTGTATTTTCTATTTTTTAGGATTTTAAAATATTTATATTTTTTTTTTATTATTTTTTATTTTAGAAATCTAAAACAAAATAAAAAATCTAAATCTAAATTGAAACTTAAATCTAAAACAAATTAAGCAAAACTAATCTAAATTAAACTCTAAAATTAAATCCTAAAACTAAAGTTAAAATTAAAATTAAACTAAAACTAAAATTAAACTTTAAAGCTGATCTAAATCTAAACAAGACAAAAATCAAAATTAAACTAAGTTAAACTAAAGTTAAATTCGAATTTAATATTCAAAAATCTAAATCTAAATTTAGAACTAAATTAAAACTAAGCTAAATGAAACCTAAACTAAAGAAAATCGAATCTAAAATCAACGTTAATCGATATACAAAAAAAAAATCAAATCCGCATAGAAAAAAAAATTAAGACATGCGTAAGGGCTTTTTTTTTTTAAATTTATGTGTGCGTGTTTTTACTGTTCGTTGTGCAGGTTGGAAGGCAGAGAACGGATGTCGACGGCAGAGAGGGAGAGGGCTTGCAGAGACTAGACGGAAAAGGGTTCGAATGGCAGATGCTGGACGGAGAATATGGACGCGGCAGAGTAGGAAGATCAGACGGCAATGTAGTTTGAAATGGAGGACGCGTGAAGGAGATGGGAATGGCACGCGAAGAGGCTGACGGGCAGGAAAGTTCGAACAGGAAAAATGAAGACGACTTTCAAAGGGCATAGAATCTGCGTTTAGGAGTTCAATTGGCAGAGTTGATTTATGCAGAGTTCGATTAGCAAGGTCGATGGCAAGACAAATGCAGAACTCTAATGGCAGATGATGGAAAAGCGAAAGCAGATGAGGGCAGATTGGATGGGAATTGACAGCGATTGAACCCAGTACACACAAATTCGCCCAGCACACTTTCTTCAATTACACTCAGATTTTCAAAATTCTTGAACCAATAATGCCCAGATTCGCCCACAGTGGGGATTTGAGGCCAGATCTGGCCTTTGGAGGCTAGATCTGCCTTAGATCTAAAAAAATTTCGATTTGAACCTGCAACCTGCAACAATCAGTCAGATCTGAAGACACACACCAAGAAACAATTAAACCCTCACAGATAAATTACAAATTTACACTAATTTACAAATTTAAAACCCTCATGGTTAGATCTGAAATCCATTTTAGCTCAATTTTCAGAGATTAAGATTTTAATGAGAGGCACAAGCCTTAGAAGACCCTGCAAAACCCAAATATCGTAAGATAGACCCGGAATTTAACAAATCAAGAGCTTATCAGATTTATGTTCATTGAGAGTCGGCTGGTCCAACCGAAGACTTCCCCAGACGCTCAATCTTAAACAAAAAAATTCCCTGCACACTTAGATCTGGATCTTAGGTCAATAGAGATTTAAGAAAACAACATGAGACCCGTAGAAAAATCATAATGTTATTTTAGAAACCCAGAAAACTGCACAAGATATCTGTATGCAGATTAATCCATGTAGGCCATCAACCATAAAATGCAAGAAACCCAGTAGCAGAGTTCAGAGACAATTCACCACATAAATTTGAGAAGGAACATCAAGATTTGTAACCCGAAAGTCTTTATGCTTTATTCATCAAGAAAAATTCACAAGAGCTTCCAAGACAAGTACTCGATTCTGAGATCGGATGACTCAATACTGACAAAGACCTCTAAATTTATAGGACTAGATCTCTAACGGCTAGTTTGGATGATCCTCGTCAAAATAATCTCAACCGTCCAAAAGATTTAATTATCTTTTAATCCGGAGCGCTGAAATTAAAATTTTGGGGGAAAAAACGAATTTATCATTTAATTCAATTTTAATTAACTCAAAAATATTATTTTTGAGTTAATTACCCCAAAATTTTGACCTTGACTTAACCACCAAGGCCCAAGGGTCCAATATTTCTTAAAATTTTCAATATTCCCTTGGCCTGGGGCTGTCAAAATCATTTTCCAAGGACCCACAAATTTTGCCTTTAAAGATTTAATCCTAATTTAGGACCCTAAATTAATTAAATTTCTGGTTTAAGATTTTATTAATTGACCAGAAAATTTAATTAATTGACTAAGAGGGGATTATAATTATTTTTCCAACCCTCTTTTACATGAGATAATACATTTACATACATAAAGGGGGAACACCCGTTCGTATAGACCCTCAAATAAATACCCAATTCTGCGACTCAACACATGATCTAGTAGACCAAGTAGCTCAAGCTACTTTTACAAGGACTCGATAGAACACTAGGACTCACTTAGTATGTTGATGACAAAATCCACCCTAGCTTTGGGGTGAGGCTGGAGGGAAAAACTCTGTCGATCACTTTCGTGAATCAGTGAGACAAAAAACCTCCTAGAATGGAAGTCATCAACAACATACTAGGCTTACCTAGGTTGTTACATACATGGACGGTCCTACTTAGATCATTTACATCATAAAATGCAGAATGGGTTTACATCATTATAAAGACTGTCGATCGGCGATGAAATCTGGATGACACGAGCCTCGAACATGATAGGTCCCATTTGAAAAAATGGGGGTGTACTGCTATGGGGTCGTTGACAAAGTGCGGTCAACATCTGGCTCTACTTGGGGACACGTTGCTTCATCGAAGGAATGTGAGAATCCAGAATCTGCATCCAAGCAATACACAAAACTATATAAGTAGTGTCCGTCCAAATATCATCATATAACATTAAGTACATGAAAAGTATAAGCTCTTCTTTTATTCACTATTCTACTTAACATGAAAAGTAAATCTACTCTAAGTGCAAAAATGAAATGCTGAAATAACAAGGAATAGGGTTAGAAATACAATACAAAGGATGCCCAAATGGCATCAGATGTCATCTTTGAAGAACAACTTGAGCAATTGGCCATTCGCAGGTAGCTGCAGTGGTTCACCTTCCAATGTGCTCAAGTGAAATGAGTTTGGTCCAGCAATGCCTCTGATAATATAAGGTCCCAGCCACAAACTGTCGAATTTCTTGTGTTTTCCAGGCTTCTCATTTTTCCTGTCCCAAAGCAATACCATGTCTCCAACCTGCAAAGATCTAGGTCTAGATGACTTATCAAAGCTTTTCTTAATGTTAGATTGATTTTTATACATATTATCCAAAGCCATCCTACGAGTTTCATCCAACTCCACAATCTGATCAATTCTATTTTGAACAGCATCTTTATCAGTGGAAAAATGTTGAAGGAGTTGGTAAGCTGGCAATTTAAGGTGAACAGGCAAAGTTACATCCAAACCATAAACTAATTCAAAGGGACTTTTACCAGTAGCTTTCTTTTTAGTAATCCTATCTGCCCACAAAGCATACTTGATTTTGCTGTCCCAAGATCGCTTGTTATCTCCTACTATCTTCTTGATAATGGTTATAAGATTTTTATTACTTGATTCAGCTAAGCCATTACCCTGAGGATAGTAATTAGATGAATGAGACAAAGTAATGCCATACTTAAAACAAAAAGATGAGAATTCAAGAGAACTAAAAGCCTTGGCATTATCAGTAGTGATCTTGGAAGGGACACCAAATCTAGTAATGATTTGATTTTCAATAAAGTCCATAATGACCTTTTCATTGGAATTCCTAGCAGGAATGGCTTCAACCCATTTAGTAAAATAATCAGTTGCAGTTAAGATCCAGGAGTAGCCATTGCTAGAATTTTCATGGAATTTCCCGATGAAATCCAGACCCCAATGCTGAAAAGGTGCCTCAACAACCACAGGTTGTAGGGGCAGGGCAGCTAGCTTCTGCTTCCCAGTGAAAAGTTGACAGGCTTGGCAACTTCTAACAAATCTATGAACATCTGAAAAAATTGAAGGCCAAAAATAACCAGCTCTCAGAATTTTGTGGGCGGTAGTTCTAGCAGCATAATGACCACCAGAAAATCCTGAATGAAACTCAGAAATCAATCTTTTAGACTCGACTTCATCAACACACCTAAGTATTATTCCTTCAGGATTCCTCCATCCAAGGCCATCCTTCATGAGGCAATACTTAGTAGCTTTTAATCTAAGAGCCCTTCTTCTATGAGCAACTAAATGATCCGGACATGTAAGATTTAACAAATAATAAATGATGTCCTTATACCATTCATGCTCTCCTAACCTTTGCAGCTCAGGTGAAGATGCATCATTAAGACAGATCAAACCAAGCGCCTTTTCATTACCCTCAGTCAACATTTCAGCCAAGCCTTGTCCTTTGACTAACTTAGTGGGTCTAATCTCTAGATCATATTCTTGAATTTTAGTAACCCACCTAGCACGAGTCCCTAAGCAATCAGTTTGAGTTAAGATATATTTAATTGCAGAATGCGGAACAAAAGCAATAATCTTAGAATAACCCACATAAGTCCTAAAATGCTTAAGGGACTTAACCAAAGCATAGGCTTGCTTTTCCATAGTAGTATACTTTAATTCAGAATTTTGAAGCGCTCTACTCATGAAAGCAATAGGCTGTTCGTGACCTTCCTTATTCTTTTGTAACAAGACACCAGCAATAGTATCTTCAGAAGCGAAAGAGAAAATCACAAAATCTTTTGAGTAATCAGGACTCACCAAAACCGGAGCTTGAGCAATAGCACCCTTAATCCCTTGGAAAGCCTTTTTACTATCTTCTTTCCATAAAAATTTTACATCTTTTTTAAGAAGATTTTGAATAGGCTTAGCTATTTCTGCGTAATTTGGAATAAATCTTCTAAGAAAATTAGTTTTTCCTAGAAAAGACTGAAGGGATTTAAGATTGTGAGGTAGAGGAATCTTTTGGATTGCCTCAACTCTTTTAGGATCAATCTTGATCCCATCCTTGGAGATGATGTGACCAAGTAACTTCCCTTCAGTTACCCCAAAAACAGATTTAGCCAGATTTAAGGAAATCCCAAACTCTCTACATCTATCAAAAACCTGCCTAAGATGACCTATATGAGTAATACCATCTTTAGAAAAAACAGTAAGATCATCCTGGTAAATTTCAATAATTTTTCCAATTAAGCCCTTAAAAGCATAATCCATAGCCCTCTAAAAAGTAGCCCCAGCGTTAGTCAAACCAAAAGGCATTCTAATGTATTCAAAAGTACCCCATGGTGTGGTGAATGTCGTTTTGTGACGATCTTCTTTTTTAACCCAAACTTGATTATATCCAGAAAAACCATCTAGCAATGACATCATTCCTGAACCTGTTACCCTTTGCAACATAGTCTTCATGTTGGGCAAAGGGTAATTATCTTTTTTACATGCTAGATTAAGGTTTCTAAAATCAACACAAAGTCTAATTGTACCATTCTTCTTCCTAACAATCACCAGGTTGGAACACCATGTTGAATGTCTAGTTTGAGCAATGATTCCAGCTGCAAGCATTTTCGAAAGCTCTTTCTGAACCAAAGAGGCTAACTTAGGATTTATTTGCCTAAGCTTTTGACGAAAAGGTTTAGCATTCTCATCTTTTAAAGGGATAGTGTGTTGCATGACGTCTTCCCTATATCCTTTTAACTCATCATAAGAAAATGCTAAAACATCCCTGTACTCATGAAGTAAATTAATCAATTGCTTCCTTTCTTCTTCACTAGTACCTTTACCGATTTTAACAATTTTAGGATCCTTAGAAGTACCAAGATTTATTTCAATGAATTCACCTGGATCCCTTCGATTTTCTTCTTTTAACTTTGTAGCATCATGTCGATCAAAATGTTGTTCTAAAGCAACAATATTCCAAGGAGTAGGATTTATAATATCATCATGATCCTCAGATCCATCCTCCTTAGAACTTATCCGAAAATCTTCAAACTCATCCAAGTGATTAAGAAAACGAATAGCTTGTTTTTCATCATCAAAAACTTGCCAATGTTCTGAATTATCTGGGACAGACGGTCTGAAAATAATTTCCATTTTTATCTCTTCCTTAATTAATTCATCAAATAATTGTAAGGTAGAAGCGGCCACAGCGAGCTCATCTGCTAAAGCATTCTTTTCTCTTGGGATAGCTTCAAGGTTAATAGCGTCAAAGTGTTCCATAACATCCCACACAACATTTCGATAATTCTTTAACCTCTGATTTTTACATGTGAATTTATTCTTAACTTGCATGATAACCAGATCAGAGTCTCCCTTGATACTAAGCAACTTAATTCTTAAAGCCTTCGCCAATTCAAAACCCAACAACAAAGCCTCATACTCAGCGACATTATTAGTTGCATCAAACTCAAGTCTATAAGCAAACTTTAAAACATTACCAAGGGGAGATTTTAAAACAATTCCAGCACCCTTACCATACTTTGATGCCGCACCATCAAAATGCATGTACCAAACCTGATCATTTAAGTCCTCAACTTTCTTATCAACCTTGTCATCTAAAGGAATCGTGAAATTAGACAAAATAGCATAATTCCCCATGTCAGGTTGTTCCTTAATTATTTCATTATGAGGTCTTTTAGGATCTTCTACATGGAATCTTCTTTCAGGTTCTCTATTAAGCCTCAAAAACCCTTCACCTCTAGGAGAAGGAATCATAGCTCTTGACAACAACATACCCCAAGCATCCGGAACATCAACCACAACTATGTCCATAACAACCATGATATCAGGGTAAACAGCTAAATGAACTTGTAAATCCTTGATCAACCCATGAACTTCAATTTTCTTAGAATCCATGGCACATATGTTGTAATATGGTCTAGAAACCCTTAAATTAAGCTGTTCCATGACTCTCTTAGTCATAACACAAGCTGAAGCACCAGAATCTAGCATACAATTATTTAATATATAATCATTAATCATCAAACTAACAAAAAATGGCTGATGATCTTTGTTATCCGATTCCATTTTCTGCAAGTATATAGGGGCATCTTGATACGATACTTGAGGAGTTTCCTTTTGAGTAACATTAACACGTGAAGCTTTAAGAACATCTAAAACTTTAGCTTCCTGATTAGGAAGCTTTATAGCCTCAGTAAAAGGTACCAAGATCTTAGCATTTCTCAACCATGCACCCAAATCAATATCCAAACCTGGACTAGGATTAAAAATTCGAGGGGGATTTTGATTATGACTTTGCTCTTTATCCCTTCTTTGATAAGTTAATCCTTTGTCTTTAGCGATTTCTAGAACTCGATCAGGAGAAGGCTTTTCACCAAACATTTCAACAATCAAATCATTCTTACAATCAAAGTTATTGATGCTATGCGAAGATGTGGAAGGCCTAACATCTTGACTATGTTCCTTAACTTCCATCCAATCTTCCATAGACAAAGAGAACTCCTTACCAACAACATTTATCTGATCACTTGCCCCAAACATTCTATTATTTATGATTCTTTCGACAATGGGACAAGTAGCTTCTTCGTGAAGAGCATCACAAACTCTACAATAAGGAGGAGCTTCATCAACCAGATTAGTAGTTTCAAGCGGATTTGGAGGTCTCTGCTCACTTGACTGGCCCTTTCTCTGCCAAGTATTATTATTTCGATTATTATTATTATGATTCCTAGGTTGGGAATTATGCGTTTGAGCCTTTTCCATTTGAACCAACCTAGATTGTAAAGTGCTTATTTCCTTAGCATGGTCAGAGATTAACTTAGCTTGATTAAGCTCCATGCTTTCAAGCTTTTGCATTAATTTTTTCATAGGGTCATCATCATCTTCTAGAGGCTCTTTATTTTTAGATGTTTTTAACTTAGTTGCAGCCCTATCAAAACCAGGAATTTCAGACTTCCCAGATGCCCTTCTATCCTTTTCAAGCTCTTCAGCTAAAGATTGACAAGCCCTATAATTTGCAGTTTTAGCCCGCCTTAATTCATATGAAGTTTCAGAATTAAAAGCATCAATGTAAAAATTTAGAAGAGATCCATCAGGAGGTTTATGAGTTTGAGATATTTCTCTAAGGATACCATTAAATCTCCTATTGAATTCTTCAATTGTTTCATTTTCTTTCTTTTTTATGGTACTGATTTCTCTTACCAAATGCCTATCTTCCCTTTTATCACCGTACTTTTCTTTAAAGGCAGCTACAATTGATTCAAAAGTATCAAATGAATTATCAGGTTTTTCCGTGAACCAATCATGAACATCCTCACCAAAAGTAAGAACAAAAATTTTCATCTTTACATCATCGAAATTATTATTTGTAACTGCAAATTTATTCCACCAGTTATTGAAAGCAAACAAATGAGATTTAACACTAACTGCATCATTTCCTTGAAAGATAGGTAATTTATTCATTCCCTTTTGAGGCATATTATGGGGGTAACCTTGAATATTAGCAAAATTACATGGGCGAAAATCATCCATGATATCAGGTTGAGGTGGATCACAAAAAAGCGAATGGATATCAGAGAGAGCTTCCTGGCCGAGATTATCAAGGAGTGTACGAGAAGCGAGCTTATGTAATCGGACTCTAAAAACCCTTTCAGGATCTGGAGTAGGATTAACCATGCTACTAGGATGCCTTCTCGTATAGGTCCTTATGGAAGATGAAGTCAATGGAGTCGCCACTAGGACAGGAAGCTAACTCAGACACATGAGATGAAAATGAAATAAAGATATGAATATCGATGAAAGATCAGAAGATTGAAATGTCGTTAAGACCAAGGACAGAAAAACTCTATCCTCGGCAACGACGCCAAAAAATGTTGTCGCACAGATTGTTCAGGGCACCGCGACAACGGTTCAAACTGGGGGCTGTCACTCTTATCCCCAATCTCTCTCTTTAAACTGTCTCCTTCCAAGTTAAGGGAGGCAGACCCTATTATAAATGAGGATGACAAATCCAGGAGACACAGCTAAAACATCAAATACTTATAAAATGAATGAGATTCCACAGATCTAGATTAGATATCACGTTAAGACCAGTGCCTTATGGAGTCAAACAGAATCCCGTTATGCAATTATAAACCAGTAAGTGATGACTAACTGCTGCTTTTTAAACCACGATTGATCACGATGATATTTCTTGAGAACGTCACAACCATGAATGAAAATACTGAGAAAATTTTTATATTTTTGGATTTTCTATTTTATATTTTTTTTATTATTTTTGAATCTAAAATTTGAAAAATCTAAATCTATTTTGAAACTTAAATTAAGCAAAACTAATCTAAATTAAACTCTAAAATTAAATCCTAAAACTAAAGTTAAAATTAAAATTAAACTAAAACTAAAATTAAACCTTAAAGTTGATCTAAATCTAAACAAGACAAGAACTAAGTTAAACTAAAGTTAAATTCAAATTTAATATTCAAAAATCTAAATCTAAATTTAGAACTAAATTAAAACTAAGTTAGATCTAAGACTAAAACTAGAACTAAAATTGAACAAAGCTAAATTGAAATCTAACAAATCAAACTACAACCATTCACAAATCTGCGTTTAACACTAAACCCTTCCAAAACAAGCCCGATGAGAAATAACGCATATACTGTATTTGATCTTTTATGATTGCGTTTATTTGTTTATCTCGTTTGTGCAGGTCGATATGCCGCCGGCTGGAGGAGGACACGACTGTGTGAAGGCAGAAGAGATGTGCAGTCTTGAAGGCGTGCGTTTGTTGCTTTGTTGTTTTTGCAGGTTGAGCGATCGACGGGAGCAAAGACGTAGCAGGATCGATGAGTGAAGATGCCGCGTAGAAGATGGCTTGGACGGCTGAGGAAAACAATGAAGCGAGGGTTTAAATCGACATGAGGAGCTAGGGTCAACAGATCAAAGGGTTTGATGCGTGGAGGAATTGGACGGGTATGCAGTGAAAAGTTCGATTGCAGAGAGAAACGAATAAATGCAGAGCTGGATGGACGGTAATGAGAGACGGGTAGGGCATAAAGAAATCGAGGGCAGCAAGGAGTCGATGAAGGCTCAGAGACAGAAATCGACCCAAACTCAAAGAAAATGAAATCGATCAACGCAGAATGTGAAGAGAAAGTGGCTGGGTTTGACGCAGAGAAAGGAAGATTGAATATGGATGAACAACGTTTGAACCCAATACACACAAATCTTCCAGCAAATTCAGAATTTTCCTTAATTAAGCTCAGATTTTTACGCTGATTAAATACACCAAAAATCTTTTCCTTTAATATGTGCCCGGATCTGGAAGCTGACCCAATCCTGAGGTCAGATCCTCCTCAGATTTAAAGATATTTCAAGAAAAACTTCCTGCACTCCTGCAATAAACCCAAAAGAACCAAAACTGTATACAGAAACAAACCCTCAAATCGAAGAAATAATTACAAGTTTACAAGACTAATTTACAAATTTAAAACCCTCATGGTTAGATCAGAAATCCATTTTAGCGCAATTTTCAGAGATTAAGATTTTAATGAGAGGCACAAGCCTTAGAAGACCCTGCAAAACCCAAATATCGTAAGATTGACCCGGAATTTAACAAATCAAGAGCTTATCAAATCTATGCTTATTGGGAGTCGGCTGATCCAACCGAAGATTTCCCCAGACGCCCAATTTTTTTTAGAAAAAAATTCCTGCACACTTAGATCTGAGCTTTAGACTGATAGAGATTCAAGAAAACAACATGAGATCCATTGAAAAATCAGAATGCTATTTCATAAACCCAGAAAACTGCATAAGATACCTATATACAGATTAATCCATGTAGGCCATCAACCATAAAACGCAAGAAACCAAGTAGCAGAGTTCAGAGACAATTCACCACATAAATTTGAGAAGGAACATCAAGATTTGTAACCCCAAAGTCTTTATGCTTTATTCATCAAGAAAAATTCACAAGAGCTTCCAAGACAAGTACACGATTCTGAGATCGGATGACTCAATACTGACAAAGACCTCTAAATTTATAGGACTAGATCTCTAACGGCTAGTTGGATGATCCTCATCAAAATAATCTCAATCGTCCAAAAGATTTAATTATCTTTTAATCCGGAGCGTTGAAATTAAAATTTTGGGGAAAAAACGAATTTATCATTTAATTCAATTTTAATTAACTCAAAAATACTATTTTTGAGTTAATTACCCCAAAATTTTGACTTTGACTCAACCACCCAGGCCCAAGGGTCCAATATTTCTTAAAATTCTCAAAATTCCCTTGGCTTGGGGCTTTCAAAATCATTTTCCAAGGACCCACAAATTTTGCCTTTAAAGATTTAATCCTAATTTAGGACCCTAAATTAATTAAATTTCTAGTTTAGGATTTTATTAATTAATTGACCAGAAAATTTAATTAATTGACTAAGAGGGGATTATAATTATTTTTCCAACCCTCTTTTACATGAGATAATACTTTTACATACATGAAGGGGGGAAAACCCATTTGTATAGACCCTCAAATAAATACCCAGTTCTGCGACTCAACATATGATCTAGTAGACCAAGTAGTTCAAACTACTTTTACAAGGACTCGATAAAAAACACTAGGACTCACTTAGCATGCGGATGACAAAATCCACCCTAGCTTTGGGGTGAGGCTGGAGGGAAAAACTCTGCCGATCACTTTCGTGAATCAGTGAGACAAAAAACCTCCTAGAATGGAAGTCATCAACAACATACTAGGCTTACCTAGACTATTACATACACTGACGGTCTTACTTAGATCATTTACATTATAACAATGCAGAATGGGTTTACATCATTATAAAGACTGTCGATCGGCGATGAAATCTGGATGACACGAGCCTCGAATATGATAGGTCCCATTTAAAAAAATGGGGGTGTATTGCTATGGGATCGTTGACGAAGAGTGGTCAACACACTCTAAATCCCATTATGGAAGGGCATGCCACTATGAAGTGCCCACTTGGTTCCATTATTTGTAAGCTCATTTTCTCAATTACATTAATGATTTGTTGTACTGGAAGGTGAGGAGACACATTGGATCTTATACAGGATTGCAGGTGGGTCTTCATCTTGGGGTTTGGTCTCCCTATACGGGGTCCAAGCCCTCTAGAGGGTCATATTGGCATTTGTAGGGTGCGCGTTGAGAGTCAGGGGCTTCCACTATAGTATAGAGCAGATAGCCATGGCATGGGATCCTTCAACACCATTCATTGCTCGCTCGTGTCCCACTTATTTGATGATGATGAAGCACCTGGACCACCTTGCCTAACCAACTACACACTTGGCAGTTGATCCAGGGCCCAAATGGGGTTGTCTCACCATGGGAGACAAAGGGGGGGATTGCATCATTGTTCCAGCCCTTGTAGATGGGATACATTCTCATTCAATTCAGTTGGAGACCCATGGGGATGATTTTGTGCCCCCACTACCACTTAGGGGCAACACAAGTCATTTGCTTGGAGATCAAGGGGCCATCCCCTTCATCACTATTTTTGGAGCCCTTCTATTCATTTTGGCACATTTTGGACTTCATTTGGCCTTCCTAGCTATTTTTCTATCATTTCGGCCCTCTTGAGAGGTTAATTATTCTTATTATGGAGCCATTTGGTGGGCTTGTCACCTAAGTATTGGTATTTGCACATTATTTTATTATTATGGGCATCACTAGGCCTAATTTAGCCATTAGAATCCCTTGGAGGATCATATAAATATGAGAAAGGTTCTTTTGATCTCTCATCATCACTTGGATTTGGGATATATCTTTCTAAAGACTTCAGACCTGCAATTTGTGGAATGATTTGGATGATTAAATGCATTTTGATATGTGGAATATTTTCGCTATCTCCCTTGGAGCTTCTATTTTGCAAATGTGATGGATGAATATACTCCCTTGTCATGTAAGTGCTCATTTCATGCAAATTTCTTGATAACTTATGTGTGATGCATGGGACGCTATGCTTTGATTTTGCTTGTGCCCTAAAAATTAATGTGAATTTATGAAACACTTGTAATCTTGGCTCGTTGCATATGTTATTCATCTTGGCAAGAAGTATAAAAGTCTAAAGTTGTTGTGTAGCTACAATGTACATCCATTAGCTGTGAAGTTGCTTCTTTAGGCCTCCTTGAAGAGCGAAGTTCCCAAATCTTGATCATTTGACTCCGATCTGTAATATCCCCAATTTTGTGAGCATGAGAATTTTGCATAATTTTGGTGATATTGAGTAAAGGGACAAATATTATTTTGGAGAAAAGTGGGAAGTATTATTTTATTGGAGATTGGCGGCAAATTATTATTTTATTAAAATGGAGGCAAAAGTCACTTAATGGAAAATGGCCCCCACCAATAAAATAATAATTAAAAAAGGAGTCTAGAAGCATGGGGAGAAATTATAAATGGAGGATGGACTCATTTGCTAATCATCTTTTGAATATTACATTTCACCTTTCATCTTCTCTTGAGGTTGTTTAGCACAAGAATAAAAATGTTGTTTAACACTAGGAATTCCAAGCGGAATTCCACCTCTACCTTCGGTGAACTTTGAGTGCCACCCTAAGGGAGTAAGAAGAAGTCCATCTCAGGGCTTCTCTAGGAGCTACATTGCATACTATTTCCAGCTGGAGTGTGCTTCTCTTAGGGAACGGAAAGGAATTCAAAGGGGCTGAGAGAAGCTAGCAGACAGTGGAGTTTGGGCCTGAGAATTTGCAAAGAATTATCCATAAGGAGGACGAGTTTTTCCTTGGGAATTTGCAGGGTCAGGAGTGCTGCATTTTGGAGGACCGAATTTATCTATTCCAGGGTCTGCACAGGGTTTTACTGGCAGCTTTTGTGCACTTGCAGAGATTCAGAATTTGGGGAGCATTCAAGCTGGGATATGCGTGGTGATTGAGGGGAAAAATTTGCAGGAGTAAAGGAGGATTTCTTGGAGGGAGATTTGCTCCAAATTCAGCAGTATTTAAACTATAGGGCGTTCTTTGGCCAAATTGAGCAATTTACACTTGTTGGGAATCACCTGGGGTCAGTGAATTTAGCCCAAACCCTTTCTGGGTTCTTTTGGGTTTGGTGAGAGTAGGCTAGGATTAATTTTACAGAATTTTTTGAGCACTTCTGAGGCAGAATTCCTAGTTCCATTCAGCGGTTAGTAGCATAAATTGTTGGAGGGTGCAATTTACCCCAAGACCATTTCCACCACTTGGGTCCATGAGATATTTCTAGGTTTTGTTGGAGTTGGTGTGGAGATCCTACATTTAATTTTGCAGAATTTTTGGAGTAGATTTGAGGGCCAAAATCTCAATTCACCTACAGCAGCAGTGGCAATAATTTTCTGGGCTAGCGCAAAATCATGGTGGGGAGCTCATCTGACATTTGGGCAGCTTGATCATCACCTGGGTTTGGATTTGCTTGTTGTAGCAAGCCTAGGTTCCTCTTTCATACTCATTTTTACTCTATTTGCTCGGAAATAAATAAAATGGCTCAAAGTTTTGGCGCATTTCCTCGTGTTGTGATTTCCTGCGTATGTGATGAATTTCCTAGTTTTTGTGAAATTAAATGTTTCTATTATTCACTTAATATTTCCGTTAGGAATATTACAGTGGTATCAGAGCCATAATCTTGGGTCAGCTTGTGGGAAACCCTTCATTCTATGACAAAACCAGAATATTAAAAAAAACTAAGAAATCATGGGATCCAAAGAAAGGTTAAAATCAAACAACATGGTAGTAACCTTGAACGAGGTGATTAGGATGCAACAAATGATGATTGATGTGGGGAAGTAGCTGATTCATACCATAATTGGGAATCAGGACCATTCTCAATTATATAACAAATCCACTATGCCAAAAATTATGGATAATGCATCAAGATGGCAAGACATGATTGCAACTGATGTGGAGTTATTAGCAGCAAATTGGAGGGCATACCAATCATTGGGACATGGCATTCATGCATCCCTCTCTTTTTGGGGATTCTGTGAACTAAGAGACATGCACAAATCAGTGGGAATTCAGTGGAATTATGCAGGGATGATGAGAAGGATTAAGGAGGAAGATGGAGGAGTAGTTGAAGGGGCCATGGTTGGAAAGGGAACAATTGAGCATACACCGGTTGATGAGATGCCATCCATTGTTGAGGTATCCATTAATGAGGTATCTGGGGTTGTGACCGAGTACTTAGGTGATAGCAATGCACCACAAGTTGATGAGGTGTCGGGAGACATCTCCATCGTTGATGAGGAGTCAATAGGTACAGAGGCATCCAAATTTATGTAATATTCCTAATTAGCGACAACTAATTGGAAT
Organism: Pinus albicaulis; assembly: GCA_034641835.2. Classification (NCBI taxonomy): domain Eukaryota; kingdom Viridiplantae; phylum Streptophyta; class Pinopsida; order Pinales; family Pinaceae; genus Pinus; species Pinus albicaulis. The sequence goes on along the minus strand of JAXQQM020071117.1, from coordinate 9,963 downwards.
ATTCAATTTTGTTAAGTTTTGCCGTCTACAGTTTATAAATAAATAAAGAGTGAGTGGAGAGGGTCTAACTCACTTAAGTGGAATAAGACACCCTCCTAGTAGCACAACATTGTGACTTAAGGGGAGCCAAGGGGGCCAAGCACCACGTAGAGAAGGGGGCCCACGTACACTCTAGAAGCTACTATGCAGATGAGGATGAGCATGTGGAGGAGAGAGAGGCTACGTTGGGGTTTTGGAGGGAAACCAACATTATAAAAGATGGAGGAGCCTTCTCATTTGATTCATTCTGTTGTTGATGATATTGAGTGGGATGTTTTGTCTTCTTGAGCACGCTGGCTATTTAGCCTGTCTGTAGCACTGTTTAGTGCATTGAGTGTCTCCGGTCGGAGATCTCGCCCTTAGCCCCGGGGGACTTCGAGTGCCTGCTTGGGCAAGGTTATTTCTTCAATATTTTGTGAGAGGTTTTGTTGTTTGGGTTTGTTGTGGAGCTGGGCTTTCATAGAGACTGCACAGTCACTGGGAGAGAGGATGCAGTGCATTTTGGAGGTGCTCCGGATTGGGATTTCTACCAGAGATTGAGCTGAGATTTTGAACAGAGGATTAGCCTTTTCCAGTGGGAGGATTTTGGTGGAGTTTGAGGCAGTGTTTCAGTCATTTCCATTTAGCCTCTGCGCAGAGCTTTGGACGCCATCGTAATTCCCCAAGGGGGTGTTTACGGGGGGTTTTCGGAGGTCGGCCATTTTTTATATGGTTCTGGGTTTTGTCGGGATTGGTGAGTAGAGGAGATTTTCAGATTTTTAGCTCATTCTGGCAAGGGGAACAACCCCTAGTCTTCAGTTCATTCTAGCAGTAGCAGCTACACGGCAGTTTTCCAGCAGCTGGGACACAGTTCAGAGAGCAGCCATTTCTGGTGTATTCTGAGAGTATTTCTTCCCTTGCCTTGAGCAAGTTTAGGTGCCATCACTCTGATCACCTATTGTACTTCATTATATTTCTCAGTTTAATAAAATGGCTTAGCATTTCCTCTCTATATTTCTAATGAGTTGTCGTACATTCTTTCTATGCTATTATATGTCTGCTGCACTGTTATTTGTATATATTCTTGAGCATTCTAGTTTTATACCACTTGGTGTGTTTATCTATCACTCTTAGACAGAGTCTGGAAAGGGCCAGATAGCCTCCGGATCTCGTCCTCTTTCAGAGGCAGAATATCTGGTAAATGCCCTCCCAGTCCATCTCTGGTTGGAGTTTGCCGTGTTTTAGAGATATCCCCGAAACGAGATATTACAGTGGTATCAGAGCATAGTTCTGGCTCAGCCTGTGGTCTATGACACCGGGGAGGAGACCATATATTTGTTATAGAGGCAGGAAGTACAGAGACCGTGAGCGTAGGTTGGAGAACACCTACAGAGAGGGAGACTGTGGTGGACACAGAGCAGGAGAGAGAGCCTGTGACAGACGCAAAGCAGGGGGAGCCTGTATTAGATTCAGAGCAGAGAGGGTCGATGGCAGATGACACAGAGGCCAAACAATTTGGGGAGGCACTCCTCAAATCGGTGCAGGATCTAGCTAGACAGATTGAGGTGATGGGTCAGAGATTCACCGCTGTAGAGGCTAGACAGCGTGAGACCCCACGAGTTTTCCAGGTAGGAGAGGGATCAGGTACATCCCATCATTTGTCGGAGCATGGTGCTGCTCAGCGTGATACTCAGCCGATGGCTTCACGTGCACCTACCCGCTCTACCATGCCCACTTTCTTGGGAGCAGACACAGGGGCAGGAGCCCAACAAGAGGCAGAGCCCGTACACATGGGCGAGTATTTTGCAGAGTATCAGGCTTATGGACAGGAGTTCAGGGATGCTCTCTTATTCCGAGATTTTGTTCAGCTCCAGCGGGACAGTAGACCCCGTGAACATCACAGAGGGTACCGACATTACCATGATGGAGATTCCCACCACACATCTAGCAGATTCCATTTGCCTACGTTTGATGGCTCATCAAACAGTTTGGCAAAGTCTTGGGTGGAGAAGCTGGACATCTATTTCCAGCTTAACCAGATGTCGGAGATGGAGGCCATCAAGGTGGCCACTGGCGACATTACATTTGGATGGTGAGGCCCAGGACTGGTGGTTCCATGGGATGGTTACACTCGGACACTCTACAGTGACGACATATGCCAAGTTTACCAGAAGGTTGATGGAGCGTTTTGACCGGAGGGATCCGGAACAACATTTTGTTGAGCTAACGAGGCTCAAGCAGACAGGGAATCCAGAGACATACATTGCAGATTTCGGTGATGGTGCCAGATCTATCCGCGGCATGGATGATCCATATGTTTGTGGAGGGATTGGCAGAGCCACTTCGAGGTCTAGTCAGATCTACTAGACCAGCTACACTCCAGGATGCTATCAGCAGGACCAGGGAGTTACAGGATGCATTGCCCAGGACGCGGACACCTTACCCCCAAAGACAGGGTTTCCAGCCCAAGGGGAAGGATGTGAGGGTTCCTCCTCCAAAGGGGAATCTTGGACGGGCTAAGATACATGATGATGCCAGGAGGGAGCTGAGGAAGAAGCGGTTGTGCTTCACTTGTCGAGAGTCGTGGGCACCAGGGCATAGGTGTGCTGCGGGCAAAGCACACTTCATTGAGGTCTTCTCCGATGATATTGGGGAAGAAGATGAGGAGGATGACTAGGAGGCAGGAGATAGTCAGACAGCCTAGGATCAATTGCCACTTCCACCTCCAGGTACAGGAGGTGCAGCTTTTTCACCCACAAGAGGGACCCTTGCGGCATTGCGAGGAGTTCCCAAGTATTTGACGTCGTGTGTACGAGGGACAGTGTGTGGCCAGCAAGTATCAATTTTGGTTGACAGTGGGGCAACCCACAACTTCATTGATGCACAAATGGTCGAGCAGAGAGGTATACCGACCGAGAGCTTTGACGGATTTTCAGTTTTGGTCCCAGGAGCCCAGACGATGCAGTGTGCTCGGTATGTTCCAGAGTTGGTAGTGACGATGGGTACCTACACCGTGACCGATCACTTTTTCGTGGTCAACATACCAGATACCAATGTGGTATTGGGTGTTCAGTGGTTGATTACTCTGGGGAAGGTCACCACGGATTGGGAGGCCTTAGAGATGGAGTGGGATGATAAGAAGACCGGGAAGCATGAGAAGATCCACGAGATGCACACTTACCCACCTCAGACAGTTTCGGCACACCGAATGGGGGCAGATTTCCGGAAGGGAAACATAAAGTGGGCGGTTGAGTTGCGGCCATCAGAGGTAGAGACCACCGATCGAGCAGTTCACCTTGATATACAGGCCATCCTTGACAGGTATGATGCAGTGTTTGGGGATATACCACCAGATCGGCCACCGGACCAAGGGTTTGAACACACCATTGAGCTTGAGCAGGGCATTCAGGCGGTGATCACTACCCCCTATAGGCACCCCAAAGCCTATCGAGATGAGATTGAGCGGGCCATCCAGGAGTTGCTGGCTCTTGGGCACATCAGACTGAGCACGAGTCCGTTTGCTTCTTCAGTGGTGTTGGTGAGGAAGAAGGACGACACATTGAGGATGTGCATTGACTACAGGGCCCTGAACAAGAGGACCCTGAAGAACAGGTATCCTATACCCAGGATCGATGAGTTGATGGATGAGCTGAGAGGAGCCAAGTTCTTCTCGAAGATTGATTTGAGATCAGGGTACCATCAGATTCGCGTGAGGGAATAGGACATTCCCAAGACCGCCTTCAGGTGTCATTATGGGCATTTTGAGTTTTTGGTTATGCCTTTTGGGCTAACCAATGCACCTGCTACTTTTCAGTCTTGCATGAACCATATCTTCCGCAGTCATCTGAGGAAGTTTGTATTGGTCTTCTTCGATGACATACTCATATATAGCAGGACTTGGGAGGAGCATCTCCAGCATATAGAGGCAGTGCTACATATCTTGGAAGAGCAACAGTTCTACGCTAAGCTCTCCAAGTGTGAGTTTGGGATGACGGAGATGTGTATCTGGGTCACGTTATTGGAGTGGACGGAGTGAGAGTCCATGAGGAAAAGATTAGGGCCATCCAGGGATTGGCTGAAGCCGAGGAACATTACAAAACTTCGAGGATTCATTGGCATATGTACCTATTACAGGAAGTTCGTGAAGAGTTTTTCACATCGTGCTACACCCCTTACGGATCTGACGAAGAAGAGGGCATTCAGTTGGTCGGATACAGTGCAGTGAGCCTTTGACAGGCTCAAGGAGGTGATGAGTAGCTGCCCAGTGCTTGCATTGCCGAATTTTACGCAGCCATTTGTTTTGGAGTGTGATGCGTCGGGAGAGGGGATCGGCGCAGTGTTGATGCACGGGGGACACCCTATAGCCTTTGAGAGTCAGAAGCTCCTTTCGCACAAGAGGTTGTATTCTATATACGACAAGGAGATGTTGGCCATTATGCATGCTTTGGCCAAATTCTGGCAGTATTTGGTAGGGAACAGATTCAGGGTGAGGACTAATCACAACAGCCTCAGGTTCTTTTTGGAGCAGAAGCAGCTACAGGAGAGGCAGCAAAAGTGGATCAGTAAGATCCAAGCATATGATTTTGACATTGAGTATGTCAAGGGTAAGAATAATGTGGTAGCAAATGCCCTTTCACGTAGACCAGCCACGTTATCTCTTATGAGCTTGGACACAGATTGGAGGGCTCGACTTTTAGTGGAGTACTCCAAGGACAGATTTCCATGTGAGATTCTGGATGGACAGGTGGTGGATGACAGGTACAGGGTGGTTGATGAGATCATCTACTACAGGGACAGGATCTTCTTGACTAAGGGATCTCAGCTTAAGAAGAAGATACTCTAGGCATCACATGATTCTCCATTGGCAGGCCATCAGGTGTTTACCAAAACCTACAGGGCCATTAGAGAGAGGTTCTCATGGAAGGGCCTCAAGGAGGATGTAGTCCAGCACATCAGGGAGTGCGATGTTTGTCAGAGGAACAAGGGAATGATGAGCCATCCCGCAGGATTGTTGCAGCCTCTTCCCATTCCGAAGGGGAAATGGGAGAGCATATCGATGGACTTCATCACAGGTTTGCCCATGGTGCAGGGCAAGGATTATATCTTTGTCGTCGTTGATCGGCTGACAAAGTATGCGCACTTTTTCACCATATCCGTGCATTACATAGCAGCACAGGTGGCCGAGCTATTCTTTAGAGAGGTTTTCAGGCTGCATGGTCTTCCTAAGACCATCATCAGTGACAGGGACAGCCGCTTCATGGGTAGATTTTGGTAGGAGCTTTTCCGGCTAGTGGGGACGGAGTTGACACCGAGCACCAATTATCACCCACAGATGGATGGACAGACGGAGATAGTTAACAAGAGGCTGAAGGGCTACTTGCGTAACTATGTCAGTGGGTATCAGCGAGCATGGCTGAAGTGGCTGCATTTGGGGGAGTACTGCTACAACACGACACATCACATGTCCATTGGTATGTCACCGTTTTATGCTTTGTATGGGTATCATTCCTTATATTTTGCTGATGTGATGTTCGGTGCTAGCAAGGCTCCTAGAGCCAAGATTTGGATCCAAGAGAGTCAGGACATTCTTCGTGCTCTCAAGGACAATATGGTTATAGCACAAAACCAGCAGAAGCTGTATGCCGACAGAGGCCGGGTGGAGAGACAGTTTGAGGTAGGGGACTTGGTCTACCTATGATTACAGCCATACCGATAGTCATTGCTGAAGCAGAAGGGAGCTGAGAAGCTCAAGCCTCGCTTTTACGAGCCATACAGGGTGATATGCAGGATTGGGCAGGTTGCATATGAGTTGGAGCCGCCCCAAGGCAGCAAGATCCACAACGTTTTTCATGTATCATGCCTGAAGAAGGCGCTGGGGCAGCAGGTGACAGTGACTGAGGAGCTACCACCCACGGATGATGAGGGGCACTTGGTGTTGCAGCCAGAGGCTATTATTGATACCAGGGAGAGGTAGCTACGGAGCAGGACAGTCCGGGAATTCTTGGTGAGGTGGAAGAATTTGCTGGATGAGGATGCCTCTTGGGAGAGTAAGAAGATTTTGCAACATCCATCACTTCAGTTGCTTGAGGACAAGCAACATTTTGCTGGGGGAGACTGTAATATTCCTAATTAGCGACAGCTAATTGGAATATTCGATTTTGTTCAGTTTTGCTGTCTACAGTTTATAAATAAATAAAAAGTGAGTGGAGAGGGTCTAACTCACTGAAGTGGAATAAGACAACCTCCTAGTAGCACAACGTTGTGACTTAAGGGGAGCCAAGGGGGCCAAGCACCACATAGAGAAGGGGGCCCACGTACACTCTAGAAGCTACTGTGCAGATGAGGATGAGTAAGTGGAGGAGAGAGAGGCTACGTTGGGGTTTTGGAGGGAAACCAACGTTATAAAATATGGAGGAGCCTTCTCATTTGATTCATTCTATTGTTGATGATATTGTGTGGGATGTTTTGTCTTCTTGAGCATGTTGGCTGTTTAGCCTATCTGCAACACTGTTTAGTGCATTGAGTGTCTTCGGTCGGAGATCTCGCCCTTAGCCCCGGGGGACTTCGAGTGCCTGCTCGGGCAAGGTTATTTCTTCAGTACTTTGTGAGATGTTTTGTTGCGGAGCTGGGCTTTCATAGAAACTGCGCAGTTACTGGGAGAGAGGACGTAGTCCATTTTGGAGGTGCTCCGGATCGGGATTTCTGCAGGAGATTGAGCCGAGATTTTGAGCAGAGGATCATCCTTTACCTATGGGAGGATTTTGGTGGAGTTTGAGGCGGTGTTTCAGTCATTTCCATTTAGCCTCTGCGCAGAGCCTTGGAGGCCATCGTAATTCCCCAAGGAGGTGTTTTCTCGAGGTTTTCGGAGGTCGGCCATTTTTGATATGGTTTCTGAGTTTTGTCGGGATTGGTGAGTAGAGGAGATTTCCAGATTTTCAGCTTATTCTGGCAAGGGGAACAACCCCTAGTCTTCAGTTCATTCTAGCAGTAGCAGCTACATGGCAGTTTTCCAGCAGCTGGGACGCAGTTCAGAGAGCAGCCATTTCTGGTGTATTCTGAGAGTATTTCTTCCCTTGCCTTGAGCAAGTTTAGGTGCCATCACTCTGATCACCTATTGTACTTCATTATATTTCTCAGTTTAATAAAATGGCTTAGCATTTCCTCTCTATATTTTTAATGAGTTGTCATACATTCTTTCTATGCTATTATATGTCTGTTGCACTGTTATTTGTATATATTCTTGAGCATTCTAGTTCTATACCACTTGGTGTGTTTATCTATCACTCTTAGACAGAGTCTGGAAAGGGCCAGATAGCCTCCGGATCTCGTCCTCTTTTAGAGGCAGAATATCCGATAAATGCCCTCCCAGTCCATCTCTGGTTGGAGTTTGCCGTGTTTTAGAGATATCCCTGAAACGGGATATTACAATTTATGCCAGAGTTACCGGACGACAGTCACCTACAGCTGACTGGCGAGCATGTATTACATGTTGGATTGTCTATGGAGGAGCAGTTGAAGGCTCATGTTGAGTCCATGATGGAGGAGGATGTGCAACCATCCTTTGGGCTAGCCATTGATGACGGACAGCATAGACACCACACATTGGGATTTCAGCACAATTCGTTTCAAAGGCACACTAATGGGATCTATAGCATTATTAGTCTGCCCTTACGCATTGGATTAAGAGAGGCAGAGTTGTCTAGATATACCCGAGGGGATGGCTAGGTTAGCAGGACTAAGAAACATAAGCTGAGAATGGCATCGCATCAACTTGGAGGGCTTGTTCCTTCCATAGGGGATTGTACATTTGATCCCTCCTTTGGGATTGGATGGCGAGAGGTACTGAGTTGGTACCCGATACAGTAGGCTAGGAGGTTGGATACATCCATGGCCACATTTCAGCAAAGGCCATGGATTACCACAGAGGCTCGAGGGCCATACTTTTGTTGGGATCCAAGTGGGATTTGTTAATTTGTCATAGGGCTACATTGATCTTTGCTTTGATAGTTGCATTTATTCATTAACACATCAAGCTCACCCCGTATCGTTAGATCATTATTCAGATTTACACTATTAGCCATCAACATGTGCAACTATGTAGAAAGAACAATAACATCTTCATCATCATCATCTATGCAGTGGAACATAAAGGAACAAAGGAAGAAAATAATGCACACATATAGACGCCAGGATTGGTCTAAGACTAGGGCAAAACCAACTATGGGTAAAACCCTTGCAAATTCTTCTTCTTCAATCGTCATCAAATGATTCAGCAAAAAAGAGTACAATGATCCATTGATCCATATCTTCGTAATGCAGTAAAACAACTAGAACATGCATAATATAACCATAAACATAGAACATGCATAATATAACCATAAACATACTTCTGCTAAAGGATCCTGATTCTGAGAACTGTAATGCACTAACATTGCCTAGAGCATACTGTTGAACATTATTGTCACTGAGTGAAAACTTCGGAGAACTGTAGATGCATCTTTAAGGGCATGATATGCGGCAGAAATATTCTGAACAAATCTACAAATCTACAGATCTACAACATCAAGAAACACGAATCGAATAGATCACTGAAGCCAACTGATATCAATTGTCAAATCCTAAATCTGAATCCAAGATGCTATAAGTGGATGATGTCTAGAAGCACTATGTGAGCAAATGGAGTTGGTCTAATGCATGTCTGCTCAGAAAAACCCTTAACCGCACCCACAAGACGTGTCTATGGCTATAGCTCCCTGGCCACAGCAAGGACACTCTGTGCCTGCGACTCTGGTGCTAGAACCCTAGCCGCTACGTTGCCACGTTGTGCCTGTGGCTAGAACCCGATTTCGCTAGTTTTGTTCCTGCGGCTATGGGCCAAAAACCCTAGATCAAAGCGAGCCTCTTGCCTGTGATTCCGAACCCTGCGCAAACTTCTTCCGTCAAACTTGTGTGAGCCAAAACAGAATAGACGAACCAAGACAAAGAGTGCAAGAAGAAAATTGCTTGAGAAAAATGTGTGAGAATGAGCTTGAGGTCACTTCTATTTATAGCTTTCGTGAGGGTCCGCTTGGGGTTTGTTACCACTCAAACTAGCAGGGTACCTAGAGGGGTTCCTAATAGGGTAACTGTCAGACTAAGGGCAACGACGGAGGCTTAGCCCATTGTCACCACGGCTAAGACTCCCTGCTCTTTACGGACTTTCACCGATGGGAGGAGTCCCGGTAGTGTAGGAATCACTTGTAAAGTATATATCAACGGATAGGTGTAAAGTGATCTTGAAAACCCTTTCCCTAAGATGGATTGAAGAATAGGGCTTGCTTACTCTTCAAGCAAGGGGCTTGGTCCATTAGGGGTAAGGGATGAGGATTGGAGGGTTGAGGTGGAAGGAGGAGGCTCACAAAGGAGGTTCTCAATCCCCATAATTCTTGGGAAACTTGGATTCCCAAATGGTCCTTGACAAATAATCTTTGATGAGAAGCAGGATCACACGGGGCCAAGTGGACCCAGTCTAGGTTCGGGGATGGGATATAGCAACCAATGATGCTCCTATCCTGGATGAGGTGAGGGGAAAGGACCAAACAAGAATATTCACTTAATAAGGTTAAATTGATCCTATTGATGTCCACCCTTCGGGTTGCCTAGGCAAATTTCGATCCTAGAGCTAGGGCTCAGGATTCCGAGAGATCCCACCATCGGAATTGCTTGAAATTTTTTGGATAGGGAGGGGACCCACTAGCGCAGTGCCTTCTAGGAGATCGAAATTTTTCCCTGGCTCAATTCCCAGTAAATTGATGCCCTAGGTGACCGAAAAAGTGAAAAAGGAGCAAAATTATGGATAAAATGTTCACCCTTATATGGATCAATGCCTTAGCTCACTTTGGGAGATGGAATCAAGGATGATTAATGAGTAAGAACTTGGTTTCTTGGTCTAGGAGGCTTGAAAAA
>JAXQQM020089198.1:0-34959 GCA_034641835.2 Pinus albicaulis | reverse complement strand
TGTTGGATGCCACTCATGTGAATGAGGCCAATTCATCAAGATGGTTTAGGGTTTGGAAAGGAACCCACATTATAAAATAAGGATGAGGACACCAAGAGAGGGGTCGATCATTTGATATTGCTAAAGGTATTATCTGTTTAGACAAACCTTATTCTCTAGTTGTTTAGCTGAGAATAGTGTTGTTTAGCACTTGGGTGTTCTCAGTCAGGGTCTCACCTCCTCTATATTTGGGAGGAGGACTCACCTGAGATTCACTATCGTGCTTGAGTTTGGGCTGCTTCATCTTCCACATTTAGACTGTTGAGGGGGCCTGATTTTTTTAGTTCATAAGAACAGCCAGATTCATTTAGACTGAGAGACCAGCCTCTTCTCATGTAACTCACTAAGAAGAGGCACTAGATTTGCCTAGATCTGAATAGATCTAGCTTCCACTACTGCAGCTTACAAAAAAAATCAAACCCTCAACAGGATATAAATTGTGGTTGGAAGATGAAGCTTGGCCCAAGCCTGATAGTGGAAAATATAGAACAAGTCTCCTCCAAGAGCCACTCAAGAAAGGAGGTGGGATTCCTGACCAAGAACACCCAAGTGCTAAACAACACTATTCTCAACTAAACAGCTAGAGAATGAAGTTTGTCTAAACAGAAAATGCCTTCAGAAATATCAAATGATCAACCCCTCTCTTGGTGTCCTCATCCTTCTTTTATAATGTGGGAGCCTTTCCAAACCCTAAACCACCTTGATGATTTAGCCTCATTCACATGAGTGACCTCCAACATGAACTGCACTGTGCCTTTAGGAGATACATTGCATGTAGACAACGTTGTGGATTTGGTCATGTTGACCCAGTCAAGTGGCCCAGCCTTGTTCACACTTAAGTGTGTTTATGAAAGTAGCTCAGATTTAGCTTGTTTCACATTGAGCATTGATTTATTTTGATGTTTAGGAGTCATTATTGGTCCTCCTTTACAATTTTATTCATAAGAATGAAAAACAAAACGAAACTAAATATTCCTATTAGCTTGGGCTAATTAGGAATATTACAGTCCTCCCCCTTCAAAATGTTGCTCGTCCTCAAGCAACTGCAAGGTAGAGAAAAATTTCTCCCTCTCTCTTCTTATGGCCTCATCAATGGGTCCCACCATGGCTGAAAATTATAGGCAATGAATCTTTCCTCCAATGATTCCCTCAAAGTGTAAGATAACAGAGTGTACATCATGAGAAAATGGAAGGTACAAGTGGTGATCTCCTTGTTGCTCAATGGCCTCCTCAAGGTAAGAGTGATGAAAACATGGGAAGTCTTGTTCCCAATGAGTGACTCCCTCACCCATGCAATCATCCAAATGAAATGAGCCATCCTAGGTAGCTCATCAAAGAAAACTTCAACCCCGGATCTACGCAATGTGTTGGGGCTGAATGGAGAGTTTAGATTTTCCCATTCAAATTGCTTCTCTCTCCATTTATGGTAATTATGGGGTTGTTTATGCCATTGGGCTGAAATGATATGGCCTCCAAGAATGGCCCAAGCTACCCCATCAAACAATTCAACCATGAAGTGCCTCCTCCAAGCACTCAAGTTCTTCAAATGGCTCACCCCATGTGAAGAAAAGAGATGTGATGTGGAAATCATGGTTTACCCATTGCTCCTCCTATGACATACAACATGAATAGTAGGGAGAATCATACTCCCAATGGGAATCTCCATCTCATATCCCACTCTCCAAACATAGCTTCCCATAAACATAGAAACATCAGCAATATATGGAAGAAAAAAAAATTGGGAAAAAGTTGTCACATGAAAACTGGAAAGTGATCATAGTTCCTCTCATGGAACCAGTGTATTTCATTCTTTGCCTGCATCAAACCAAACAATAGAAAGTGATTTTCCAGCCACTTGTTTTCTCCCACAATCATTTTAAAAGATAGAATCATGAGAGTACAAAGTGGTGTCAATGGTGCACACGAAAAATCATGTGGCTTCTGTAGAAATTTGAATAACTATTAAATTATTCACCGAGATTATCTTGATCACACACTATTTGAGCTTCATGCATAATACATAACCTCTTCTACTATTGATCATCAATTTGCGGAAATATAAACAATCGCATGCACACATTAAAACCACAAACAATCACACATATAAACACAGTATTTATGGGAAAGCTTAAAGCTAAAAACCCCCAACTATCTGTATATTATAATGATAGAGATCATGTAACAATAATTGTACAAACTCCTCACAAGCTCTTAGTACAATCTCCAATTGTTACACACTACACAAGCTCAGATCATACAAAACACATGCTCCAATCTGCTCCACCTGTTAGCCTGCCTCTACTGCGCAATCCAAGATGAATAATTGCACATCCTGAGTTCAAATCCCTCTGGTATGTACTGCGCAATCCTCATTGGCATCTCCATCAATGTGTGGTGCAAACTCATGCACCAGTATAGTCACAACTAATAGTCACACTTCTCTTTCACCTACCTCCTCACTGGTCTCCACTGAAACTGTCCATGCACTGAAGTTAACTGATGCATTATTTAGTTGATTAATGAGTTTATAATTAGTGAATTAATTAATAATTAATTCACACCACTCTCACTAGTGTATCAATCAGTTAGACTAGATAGAACTAGCTCAACTATGTTTAACTTAGTTAAATTGAATACAACTCCACTAACTTCCTCAATTAACTCCACCAAACTCTGTCACATGAGTTCTAACTGAAGTCAACATGCAATAGCTCCACTTAACCCTAGGAATAGCGTAATTCCTTCTGTCAGCTGCATGTGCCACTTCTGTGCACTCAACTGAAGTGCTCCAAGAGGATAAGATAATGTTTAGAGTCAAAATATTATTAAGAGCTAATAATATTCGACATATCTATTTTTATACTGGCAATCTAAAAATAGATTCCGCCCAATATGTCAAAAAATAGAAGTTCATCTATTTTTTCCGACTTGACCAACCATCCACAAATAGCATCCTGCAACTCAAAGAACATGATCCATATGTCTAAAAATAGACATAGTCTAAAAATAGACTTTGCGCCAAAAATACCCTGCGGGCCCACTTAGTGAAGGCGACTCCTTTCCACTAAGCTCATCATCTTGTTGCAATCTCAATAGCTTCCCCCACAAACCACCAATGGAATAGCCACTCTTAGTGCTTCAAAAGGCTGCAAGTACATCATTATACAATATTCAAGAAGGAACAACTCTTCTTGATACATCATGCTACTCAAACAGGGAAAAGAAATACAATACAAAATGTGAAATTATACCTCCTCCATCATGCACTTGATAACTTGAGCTGAAATGGCTCAACTGGAATTTCTCCCTCACCTCCAATGAGTAGGGAAGTGGTTGTGACCTCCTCTTCATTACCACCTGGGCTATGCATCTCTCCATATGTTGAAATATGTCATGCTGGCTGCCCTCCCAAGTGAACTCCTCCATCAAATGGGAATATGCATCAAGGTGCATAGAAGAGAAGTCCTCATGTGATGCATGTAGTAACTTCTCCTTGAGACTAGAAGATCTAGTCAAGAAGATCTTGCCATAGGAATAGATGACCACATCATCCACCATGTATCTATCATCTCCATCCAGGTAATCAAGAATCATGCATGCACCGAGATCCTTGGAGTACTCTACCAAGAGTTGAGATCTCCAATAAGGATCAATCCTCCTAAGAGTTAGCATTGGTGATCTAGCATATGAGGCTCTCCTCATGCTACTGCATGCTACATTGACATCCCTCATGCCAAAGTCATCCTCCCAACTCCTCACCTCCCTGGAATCTAAGAATGGTGAGCTAAGAGGCAATATGTCTCTCACCAATTCTAGATTTGGTGGCCTCCCAGGTGGAATGCCTCCATGTAGTGAGACATAAAAATCTGAAGTGGACTGCATGTATGACTAGACTGATATTTCCCTCTCTTCTATGTGCAGTGCAGTCTCCTTCCTTTGTGTAGAATCCTTCTAAAATATATAAGGGTGAATGCTCATCATCCCTTGATTCTGATCCTTCTCCTCTTCTTCCATGTGTGATAATGCCTCATCCTCAATGAGAGACCCTTGATCTCGGTCATCCCTTGAAGAAAAAGACTCCATGTCTTAAAAAATAGAAGAGGGTTCTTCAAGAAATCGGGATCTTGCCCTTGGCAAGCTATCCTACATGTTTTTATCCCCTTTAAAATTATGGAGTGGATTTGGTTCAATAGGTCTCTCCAGCTCATGCAAAGTGTTTGAGTCTTTGCTTTTAACAAATGATGGTTCACAATGTTCTTTATCAAATCTCCTCATCAATCCTTTAGTGAACTCAACATAAGTTTCTACATTTGCATGAAAAAATGAAGTAGAATCATTAAACCACCAATCATGGGCCATACCTTTGAGGTTTAGCAGTGCTACTCTGATGGCTTCCTTCTCTGAAACTTGGTGTAGCTGAAAATAGGAATCTAGCTCTTCTACCCAAGAATTTGTTGTGCACCCTTCTGATCCATCAAAGTGAGATAGGAAGATTCTACCTCTCTTTCTTCTTTTTTGGCTGCTAGATCTTGCCTCCTTGAGTTTGCAAAACCCTTTGAAGTCTAAGTGCTCTCTGAATCTCCATGATTGAGATTCATACTCCTAAAGATAGTCACTCAAGGTCTCCTCCCTTGGTGCACCTTCTTCCTCCATCCCTCTTGCATTCAATGTGGGCAATAGACTACGCTATGGATCTGCATGTGTGGCTGAATGCTCACACCCATCATGAAAATAGTTAGGGCTTGATTCAAACCCTTCCAGAAATCTTCTACACTCCTCCCCTTCCATCTCCTTGAGATCTTCTTTAATGCCTTCAAAGGTTCTATTTACCTATTGAAAATTGTATAAACCATGCTATAGATCTGATTTACTAAATTTAATACCATATATAATCCATCACCTTCATAAAATCATGCTACCTGTGCTTCAGTAATTTTTGCATACCACAAGTCATGGGGATTGGGCATTTTTAAGCTATATCGGGAGTGGTAGACCTGTTTAACATAGATAGAGTCATTTGTTTAGGCTGAAATTTAATATGTAAGTTTATTATGACCTAAAATATGAGATCCCACCGTCACTTTCCCTTTTTTTTACGCTCATCTCTGAAAATAACCATTTTAGGGTGTAAATTGCTGCTTTTCCCCAACTTTTGGCTCATAAAATGAAGTAAAGTTTGCTTCTATAGCTTGGATTGATGGATATGTGTTTCTAACATGTCCTATGAACTTATCTGACACTGCATATCCATTACTGATTTTATATATTGCTGCAGTCCCTCTTTGGGGCATCATTTGAAGGAAACTAGGTGTGGGAGATCTATTTAACCAACCTAGAAGGATTCCTTTTTTATACGCTCTTGGATTTAGGACTTAGATACTCATATCTAAGGGATCCAAGTTCTTTTTTTCATTTCTGTAGCAGCCATTACTAGAAAATGCATTCTCCATTCATGCCTTGCTGACAGTTCCTAATTTGGAATATTACATAGGGCCAATAAATCCAAGATCATTAAGTAAAAAACATATTTTGGTTTTTACAGATTTTGTTACAAAATGGGTAGAAGCTAAAGCTGTTTCCTTTGCTACAGAAAAAGTTGTTGTTGATTTTATTTTTACTTAAATCTTTACTATATTTGGTGTGCCTAGAGAAATTGTTTCTGACAATGGTCCGCAGTTTATTTCTAATCTGGTACAGGGTGTGATGGAGAAATACAATATCTAGCACAAGAAATCCACGCTGTATCACCCGTAAGCAAATGGCTAGGTGGAATCCACAAACAAAGTGATCGAGTCCATTCTTACAAAGACAGTAAATATGCATTGGAAAGACTGGGATGAAAGATTACCAGAAGCTTTGTGGGCATACAGAACCACTTGGAGAAATAGCATGGGACATACACCATATGAGGTGGTAAATGGCAAACAAGTTCTATTACCAATTTAATTCCACATCAAAACTTTCAGAACTGTAGTTCAGTTAGGACTAGATCTCTCTGAGACATAACAACAACATCTTCTCCAATTAAATGAGTTAGATGAATTTCATAGGGATGTTTTTCAGCAGAACATACTAATTCAGCAGCAACGCAAAAGGTGGCATGACAAGTCTATTCAGAAAAAGAAATTCCAACCAAGTGATTGGGTGCTCCTTTATGATTCTAGATTTAAAATTTTTAAAGGGAATTTCCATACATGTTGGATGGGACCTTGTGAAGTAATCCAAGTATTCGAGAATGGAGCAGTAGAAGTTAAAACTATTGATGGACAAAATTCAGTATTCTTGGTAAATGGACACAGATTAAAGAAGTATTTTCAGCCACTTGCCAGGAAATATTTTACATAGTAAGTCCAACGACAATTTGAGATAGTAGTGGTGAATGGTAATACCAACCTTTTGAAAACATGAATTCTTCTTCTTCTTAAAAAAAATTAAAATACAAAAAAAAATTTAAATAAAAAGTAAAGAAAAAATATTTTCCTGTAATCATGAAAATCAATTTGCTGACATGATTGCAGAAGGATCAACCTGAAAACTAGCTTGCTGGCAGGAAGATCAAAAATTTCTAATAAAAAGAGAATGTTGCTTGATCTTTAGATATGCTAGCGACCACCAAGTAAAAGCAGGTTCTCCAGAACCAACCTTTATATAATTGGGGTAATTAGCATGGATATTTTTTTATTCAAGTAACGCTTAATTCTTGTTGCAGTTATTTTTCTCGCACCAGTGTAGGCAAAACTTCCAGAAAATTTTCTACCTTTCTTCATATTCCACTTTCGTAATATTCCCTCAGTTTTCTTCTTCAATCCCAGAATTATTAACCTTCCCATATTCTTCTGAGTTTAACCTATCCGTTTCGTAAAAACCCCAATTTACTCTTGAATTTTTTCCCCATCCCACTTCTGTTTATCCCCTCTTGTGGTACTATTCCTGGAATCATTGTAACAGAATTCCTTCCCATTCTGAAATTTCCCTTTTCCCACTTTGTTGTTCCCTCATGAATTCATTGTAGGATCTCACGCACAAAGAGCAAAAGGATATGCTATGAAGTATCAAGAAAGGGCGAAGAAAATTTCCAGTATAAGTTGAGGAAGTCATGTTGGAAGTCTAGCCTATATTTTACTTAAATTCCCTGTTCCTTTTTCAGATATTATGATTGCACTAGTGGAAGCATGTCGTCCTATCTAATAATGCAAGTAGAATGGTACCAGCAGAATAACATAGTTTAAGCAGAGCAAGCAGACCGGTGCAAGCATGCACCCTGTCAAAAACATAGTACAATTTTTTCTTTTCATAGCATACGTCATAGGAAAATGGTCATCATGAAAGTTTATAAGAAGTCGTTCCACTTAGTCGATGAGTACTTGTGCTATTATATTAACTAGGAGAAAATTATTTAAAGTAGAAGGTGTTTTTAAGTTAAGAATCATGATCATTTTTTAATGAATGCTGAAGTTATTTTTTGAATTATGAAGGATTGCGGAAGTGTTCAACCGTTGCTTGGATATAATTTCCCCTTTCCTCCATAATCCTAGATGTCCTTCACTCATAATGATTACCTCACCTAACTGTTACAACACCGCCGCAAGCACCAGTCCGGCACGATCTCAAAGATTTCGTGAATCCACGGCTATTTTAGTGGAATGAATGGGTGATAAGATGGAAGGGATGGTGGACATTTGGATCCCTATCTATAAGAACCAATTTTCCCGGTGTTGCATGTAAATTCCTGATTGTTCATAACCATTAAAAAGCGATGCTGCCTATTTGAAGCGAACCTTCATCTCTCAGTAGGGTAGAACAGACTGCTGAGTATCACAATAGTCTTGCACTATTGCGAGACTCAGGCTTTCTTCAATTCTTGCAAAATTTTGACGTGCACAACAGTGAAGTGACCCTACAGTTTTCCAGAAGTTTCAAAAATGGTCAAGTAAAAATTGGTCCTCTAAGATTTGAGGTTACGGAGGAGTTTATAGCAGCAGCGATAGGCTTGGAAAATACTGGTGAGCAGTGGTTTAAAAATCAGAAACTATAAAGGAAGCGATGGCAGCGTTTCATCATCGACAAGAATATGAAGGTAGATTGGAAGAAAGGAATTCCACGCAGTGCCCTACTGGGATAGTGACGAGACCTCCTTTTCATCCTACAGAAATTCGTAACCTGTGAGGGATGGTACTCCCTCACTTTTGTGTACCATTTCAGGATGTTGCAGCATTTTGAAGCCGGCTGGCACATCCGGTGGAGGATTGATTTCCCCTATTTTTTGCTTAAGAGCTTGGAAAAAATGGCCAAGGGTGTGCAAGACGGATGGGAAAACTAGGCCGACAAGAATTTATATCACCACGACCTGATAAATATTTTGGTCCAAAAACAATTAGAAGTTAAAGGCATGACCTGGCAGGCGCTGTTAAAATAACTACATAAAAAGACAGCTACTGGAAAGGAGACAGAGGACCCCGCCAGCACAAGCAAGGGTCTAAGTAAGAATGTAAAGGGGATTCCTTCTTGCACCAGTGAAAAAAGGAAATGACATGAAAAATAAACAGAAGAAAGGGCCACATCTCCAAATAAGAAGATAGCTTGTGCACCTATTGAAGAGACTCCTTCTACGACACCAGTACAGGCACAGACCCTCGAAGAAAACAACCTATCAGTCCTTGCGGACGCAGTAAAATTTGTAGATGTTGAAGATGACAGTCTATTGGCCGATTTTGTTAAAAGGGCCCATAAAAAGAACGAATAATCTAGTGCAGGCAAAGAACCATAGTCCCCACAGGACGTTGAATCCCCTTCTGCACCAGTGTAAGAAGAAGAAGAGCCAGAAGAAGAAGAAGAGCCAGAAGAAGAAGAAGAGCCAGAAGAAGAAGAAGAAGAAGAGGAAGAAGTGTCTACTGAAACCCGAAGGGATACTAAGGTCCATAAGGAAGACCCAGCCCCTGTTGAGACCAAAAAAAGAAGAAGATTTGGTAACTCCTTCTGCTCGGATAGTTGAACTAGAGCTTCAAGTGCAGAACTTAGAATAGCTCATAGCTAAAGCGCAGGAGGATAAAGAACAAAGTAAAGAAGAATTAACTGCGGAGATCTAGAAAAAGAAAGGAGAAGTTAGATTTTGGAAGTACCGAGCTACGCAATGTTTCAAGCGACTTATAAAGGTGACAAAGAAACTAAAGAACATCAAAAAGAAGAAGTTTGAAACATTGCAGGCTGGTGTTAGTATGTCAGAGCAGGATTAAGCTGGAATGCTCAAAGTTTTGAAGGTTTTTTTGCAAATGTAAAGAGTTGTGTGAAGACACACAACACCTTAGGGATGGGAGGATGTTATCCCCCTAATTTTCTCTCTTTTTTCCATTTTCCCCTTCCTAAATCATAACCATTTACCTCTGTTTTACCTCTTTTATGCACCCTCATCTTGCACTAGTCCAAGCATAGTGACATATTTTGTATAAACTTTATTTTTCATAATTTTAATTCAAATTAGCATTAATTAATCATTTATTACATGATTTATTACTTTTAATCACTCTTTGTAACTTATCGATATCTCCAATGTTTATTTGGTAGTTAGATTACTTACTGTGACCGCTGATCCTAATGTAGGATCGGATCTTGCACCGTTGCCAGCACAGCAATTCCTTGCAGCAGATCCAAACCTCCTTGATCACCGCCTCATTTTGAGCAACTTCAGCCACGACAGTAAGATCGATCCAAAGGAAGCCGAGACCGAATCTATGAAGGAAGAAAGTTGGAGATTGCCTACGGCCAGTTTTTCTAACTGTCTAATTTTGAAGGCCGAAAATCTAAATTCTGCGTTTGGTTATGTAATTGGTTGAATTATCTATTTTGGCCTTTGGCCAAGGATATATATAATGTAGAATGTAAATAGGACTAAAAAAAAAAATTGATAGCAGAAGAGAACAGAGACACAGCCAGAGAGGCGGTAACAGGTTGATGTATTTTGTTATCACCTGAATCTAGGTTGGACGATGTATTAATATATGTACTTACCTCAGTGAATTAATAAAAGGGAGCTCCACCTCATGTTTCACAAATTGCGTTTCTGTATTTGAGCTAATGAATTGATTAAGGTACTGAGTAGCGTTTTTATTTAAAAGGGAAACGCGCTGGTTGGCTAGGACCCAGCAAACCCAACACGTTTACCCCATTTCCCGTTTTCCTATAATTTTTGTTTACATTGTCAAGTGCGATTTAATTTTAAGCACATGCATTCCTGTCTGAGTGAAAGCAGATCCATTGTGTGAAGTAGATAAATTTCATTTTCCTGCAATTTCCTTTTCTGTACTTGATTTCAGATTGGTTTTCCTCCACCTGGCCCAAGCAAGAGAAATAACCCTGCACCAGTGCACGTTGGTGTGATATCTCCGTTTCTACAATTCTGTTTGATTGGTTTTCACCGCCTGGTCCAAGCAGGAGAAATGAACCTGCACCAGTGCACCTTGGTGTGATGCAGAAAGCCTTCTTAGTCTACTTCCCGAAATCTTCTTTCTTTCATTAAATGCTTATGACAGGATAAATGTATATTGATTGTTTCTTTATTCCTACACTCTGTTAATATCAGAAACATTCACTTTTTATGTGTGCAATTTGATTTAACGGTATAATAGCACTTGCAATAATTAAGCACTCATTTTAAGAATTAAATGCTAAGTGCAGGAAGCTCTGATCCGGTGCAAGAACTAGTTTCTTGCCACGGGATCTGAGTGCTTTGAACCTAGAAAAGTTCAAGCCCTTGCATGAAGTAAAAAGCCTTTAGTAAAGACACCATTTATACCTTCTGCATAAATCTTTGCTCCTGCACTAGTGCAAGCAGACTGCGATAGTGCAGGACAGATTAGTGCAAGAAGGAAATCTCTAAAGGAGCAGGTTTAAGGGCCCATCTGATGAGACTGCTAAGTGTCTTTGCTAAAGAAAAACACACACTCAGTAGTTAAACAATAATTAGCTAGAGTGATTGCCTTTTATCTTTAATTCCCTCTTTCAAATGCATTCTTCCTTGTTCCAGTCTTAGATTATTTTGATGGTTCAAGTTGCCCTTTCTCTTTTTAATTTGATTTTGCAATATTTCCTTTAAAGAAAGTAGGGATTTATATTAGGAATATTCATACCATCTCTGGCATTGCCTGTGCTTCGTCTCTAAGATTATGGATTCCTCGGGTTGACAAATTAAGTGTTGAGGAGTTGCTTAAGTGTAATTCTTGCACCCAACAGTCACTTTTATTTGTAATGAGGATATTGAGGTGAAGACCTATTGATATGTAGTTCTCTTGAGACGATTTGTGGAAATTTTTATAGTTTTTTATTTCATGATGACATTATCCCTGCATTGACAACATTATTAGCATTCCCATGGGATCCCTGGAATTATATATATTTTTATCAATCTTAATGAATAAATATGGACCAACAAACATTTTTCTATCTGAACAATCAAATCTAGCAAGGAACAATATTATGAGTGCAGGAGCATATATGCTTCAATTATGGTATTTTGCAAGGGAGAATCAATATAATAGTTGATTCTCTTGCATGATGACATGTAATATGATCGACATGGGGGGATGCCAGACCCAAAAATTGTTGTATCTAATGCATCTTGCTTCACATATGATGCCTTGCTTATTCCCTTGTTTTACAGGTTTATGAACCTTTATCTTGCACTTATACATTATTTTCATGCAATAGTGAAGATATACATCTTTTTTTCATTCTATACCTTCATTATATGCATTTCTTAGGGTTGATGTTCATTAAATGTTGCTAATGCAGGTCCTACACTCCATAGACATCCTGCACCAGAATGTAAGTATATGGGGACCAATCAATCATCTGAGTTTGCCACGAAGGAAAATGATGGATGGAATCTGTTCGAAACTATTTTGGAGAATTTTTTATAGTCAAAGGTGCACTTATATTTCATTGACTTGATCCTTCACTAAAGAGCAACATTCCTGCACTAAAGAGCAACTAATTTGGGGATTCGACATCTCGACACACTTTCAAAGACAACTAAGGAATTTTTTTGTCCAAAATAATATTTTAACACCTCCACATGAGTTGGAATGCACCTAGGTCGCAAGTGTGGGTTTCTAGAAGCAAATCAAAAAATCGGCTCAAAATTTGCACAATTTTCAATCTGCCAACTTTAACCTCGATTTGCGTGGATATGGAGGTGAATATAAAAAATATGAGCATATGGGTTTTTTCCCAGTATAGGAGATTATCTAAAATAAAAACTATTTCCAAAAAATTTCTATGGTTAGGAAGACACACGAGGTTCTTTCAAGCATCTTTTTAAAAAATTGAAGTTTTTCCAAAATTATAGGAGCTTGCCCATATTTGCAAAAAAAATGGAAAATTTGGTATCAGATCAATATTTCCATGATTGAATTATATTTTTAATGGGTATCCATCAATGGGAAATTGTTCGGATTCAATATCTCATCTTGTTTTGTAATAGATTGGTTAGCCTAAAGCCAAATTTGTATCATGAAATGTAAAAAATTAGAGTTATGGCTTCAAGCCTAAGGAGAGAAAGAAATTATTTATACTCTCACGTTGTTGGATTAAATTCTATAGGGTTCTTCCCTCTTCCATTTGATCAATTGGAGGCTGGACTATTGAATATGTATTAAGGATTGATATTTTCTTCGTAAGAAGCATAAATTTTAGGTTCTCCTTCCATTATTGTTTAATATTGTTAATGCTTCTCATTGTTCTGAAGTTTGATCTCTCTTTAAGAAGGGTATGATCTAGTTGGTTTGGGATAAACCAGTCCAAATTATTACTCCTCTATTAGCTAGTACTTTGTGGCTTGTTTCTGAAGTAGATCATTATGGCGTGCATGATTATTGATTAGGTATTGTGTTTTTGTATAACGTTTTCAACACTCTTTAATTTATTTGTAAGTACTTTGTCTCATTCAAAAATATAAACTGTGTGTGTGATTCAAAATGTTCATAGTTCAGATATGAGAAGCACTTGATGTATAAAATATAGATGTTTTTTTATTATTGAATCAAGTTGTGTGTAGATCGATCTTTGGATCCATTTATTTACCCTTCTTAAAATTTGGCTATAGTGGTATTTCAACTCAGGATTTACCTTTTGTGTTTTTGTACCTTCGAAATCAAGATACCTTTGAAGGAAACCAAAGTTTGGTTAATGAAAGACCTTTTATTCTTAAACCTTGTTCCATCATTGTATGTTTTAGTTTGCACAAGATCTACCTTGAATATGGTTGTTATTTCCCATATATGATTTTTTGAACTATGGGGCTTTATTGTGAAATTATCTCTCTAGGTGTTAGAAACATTGGTTTGAAGACTTTAATGATTTGATATCAGTACTTGATGATATTTGTCTTTGAAACCCTTGAGTTATTCCAGGTCTAAAATATTTATGGTAACTTGATCTTTCACAAATATTTTATGATACATAATATAAAAGAAGCAAAAATGAAGTTTCTAAACCCTTATTTTCTTGCAATAATTCAAGTCATATCCAATAGTTATAGCTTATATTTATGAACAACATTTGATCTTGATTCTTTTCCTTATTTGATATTTATTTATTTTTATAATCTTCTCCTCTTGGTTTAAGTAACAAAATCCATGTTGATGGGAAGCACTTGTATCTCCCATCTGTTAAGTCCCTAGATTACTACTGTAGTCCCTTATTGTTGTTAGTGTAGCCCCCTTATTGTTGTTTTTCCACCCCTATAGCCACCATATTGTTATTATTGTGCCACATAAAAGACCACTATTATTATTGTTGTGCCCTTACATTATTATTGTTAGGTTGACTAGGGTTATATTGTGACCCCATGGACTCCTATATATAGAAAAGAGGTTTTAACAATTGTATCGTTGAAGAATTGTTCATTTATGTAATGTAAAGGAGGTTTACCCCTCAAAGAGGTTGATTTATAAGGCATTGATCTATATTTTCTTCTATTTTTTGAGTTGGTTTCATAAAATTTGGTATCAGAGCTTTGGATTCTAGGGTTTCACTACTGAAAACATGTCATCGTGGAATTTTTTCTATAAAAATTTTTCTATGAAGCTTTTGACTCTGAAAAAAAACCCATTTGAGACGAAATTTGGAGGAACTTTGTGTAAAAATTTCAGATCTTGGTTCGATATAGTTTTGGAGATATGGTCTGAGGAAGTTAAGGTTTTTTCAGGCTCCATAATTTCATCTCAAAGACGTGACCTTGGGAAAATCGTCATAACATTCTATCTGAGCATCAAATTCGAATTTTATAAAAAGTGGCCAAAAGTGCACGGACTATAGTTTCTTGGACATCAATTTTAAAACTGAAAGACAAAATACGAACATGTGGCACACCGTACAAGTTCACTGTACTGAACCAATCCATAATTAGGTTATTGTGGTATATTGGGCATAAATTTTCCTTGAAGAATCCAAATCATGTCTGACCTCTGGAATTGGAAATAAGACCGAGAGGAATACTACAGTTTCGAAGTTCAAATCCTGGGGATTGAAATCATAGAGATACAACAGGATCAATAGCGATCTCCTAAAAATAAAGAAAAAGGTGTGTATCAATTTTTTTTTTTGAAAAATTGGTTTGAAGTGATTCCAGGGGAATATTTAAGCATAGATATCAGTATAGGGTTCTAAAATGCCTCCCAAAAATAATTACACACCCATTAAGTCCTTTGAAACTTCTACTATGATGCATGAAGAGGAATAAGTGCAACATGATGTATCAAAATTACGAGACCAAGTGCAACAAATGTCGCTCTCGAAAAAATTAGCCAAAAATGAAATGGAAGCTAAAATGAATGGTTTGAATAAAGGCATGGAAGCTAAGATGAATGACATGGAAGCTAAGATGAATGTCATGGAAGCTAAGATGGATGGTTTGAAGAATGGAATAGAAGATAAGATGAATGGCATGGAAGCTAATATGAATGGCATGGAAGCTAAGATGGATGGTTTGAAGAATGGCATGGAAGCTAAGATCAATTGTATAAAAGAAAAACTAAAATAATACATGGAAGGTTTGAAGGAAGGTTTGAAAAAGTTGCTACAAGAAATGATTCCTAATTGGGACAAGTTAGTAGAGGAAACTCATGTTGAGAACAAAATAAATGTTAATCATTATTTCATAAACCCTAACGTTGGATTGAAGACCCACCATATTCCAACGATCGAGATGATGAAGTTTGATGGGAAGGATCTTGTAACATGGATACTAGAGATGAAACAATATTTTGATCTCCGTAGTTTCCAAAACACACAAAAGGTATGTATTCCAACTTTATATTTAAAACATAATACATTTGTATGGTATCAATGGCTTTGCTCTCGTAAACAAATTGTCACGTGGTCAATTTTTATGGAGGAAATGATAGCACATTATGAGGATACAAAGAGAAAGACCTTATTTAGCCAATTGATAAATCTAAAACAAAAGGGTTCAATGGTGGAGCACATTGAGGACTTCAAAAATTGAATATAAGGGTAACTAATATTCTATAGGAACACATGATCGATGTCTTCATAGGGACTTTAAAGGGTAGCATCCAACATGATATTTTCCTTTGGGAACCTGATTCATTAGAGAAGGCATTTAGGTTGGCAAGAAAAAATGAAAGAAAAATTATGGCGACAAGGAAGCCTACCACTAAAAACTATAAATATGGAAATGTTGCTACTCCTAGACTTCCACAACCTACAAGGTTGACACCACAAAAATTGGAAGAAAAAGGAGAAAAGGGCTTTGCTACAGTTGTGATAGAAAATACAATAAAGTTCATAAGTGTGTTGAGAAGAAACTATTTTACATAGATTGTGAAGAGGAGGATGAAAATGAACAAGAAACTTCAAAAGAAGAGGATATCCAACATGAACCAACCATAGAAAAATAAGAAATGAATCCTACCATATCCTGTAATGCATTGGTAGGAATTGCCACTCCTCAAAATCTCAAGATAGAAGGACATATCAAGAAGAAAAATGTAATAGTGTTGATTGATTCTGGTAGTACCCATAATTTTATTGATTGTGAGGTAGCCAAGGAATTTAATTTATTCCTATACCCAGCACTAGAGTATCAAGTGATGTTTGCAAATGGAGGAATTATAATTTTCTCTAGAAAGTGCCATAATATCAAGCTAACCATGGGGGAATATGTATTTAATAGTCAAATGCTCTCCATTCCAATCGGTGGTGCTGATATTGTACTAGGAGTACAATGCTTACAATCTTTGGGGACAGTAGCTTTTAATTTTCAAGAACTTTTCTTGTAATTTTTTTGGAAGGAAATGAAGTTTAACTATGGGGTATCGCGGGGAAGCCAGGAAATTTAATAAGCTCTAATTTCATGAGAAAGCTTCTGAAGAAATAACAACGAGGTGTGATAGCATAGTTATGCTCATTAGCAGTTCCAACATCAAAATCATCTATTTCTCCATATCTCAAAAAGTCTTGGATAATCATTCCAAGGTTTTTGAAACTCCCAAAGGACTCCCACCTATTCATGATCATGATCATGCTATTAATTTGATTCTAGGAAGTGTTCCTAAAAACATGAAGCCTTACAGATATCCTTATGTCCAAAAGAGAGAAATTGAACTTATGATTGCAGAAATGCTAGAGGCTAGTATAATTCAACCTAGTCAAAGTTCTTTCTCTACTCCAGTAGTATTGGTGCACAAGAAGGATGTATCATGGAACATGTGTCTAGATTATAGGGAGCTAAATAAGCTCACTATTAAATATAAATTTTCCATTCCTGTGATTAATGAATTATTGGATGAATTACATGGAGAAATTTATTTCACCAAGCTGGATCTCCATTTAGGATATCATCAAATTAGAATGAAGACTGAAGACATTCCAAAAAAAACACTTAGAAATCATGAGGGTCATTATGAATTTTTGGTCATGCCTTTTGACCTTACCAATGCACCTTCTACATTTCAAGGGTTGATGAATTCCATTTTCAAACCCTTCCTTAGAAAATTTGTGTTAGTATGTTTTGATGATATACTAATCTATAGTAAGTATTTGAAAAATCATGTTCAACATGTTGATAGGGTGCTCAAACTATTGGAGGAGAAACAATTATATGCAAAAACCTCCAAATTTTTCTTTGGAGTACAAGAGGTGGAATATCTGGGTCATATTGTATCTCAGGAGGGTGTTAAGGTAGACCCTAACAAAATTAAAGCCATTAAGAAATGGAAAGTCCCCACAACCATAAATCAATTGTGAGTATTTCTCGTGTTAGCAGGGTATTATCACACATTTGTTAAGAATTATGGGAGAAATAGCAGCACCTCTAACAACATTTATGAAGAAAGATTCATTTTCATGGAATCCTGAAGAAACTAAGGCCTTTTAACATCTTAAAGAGGGAATTTTCCGAGCACCGATCTAATCAGGGAAAATTTTAAGGATGGAAAATTATCTTGAAGTTCAAAAACATTGGTGAATCTCACTAGTCCCTAATATGAAAACTATAAAAATTTTATTGATATATTTGAAAAATTATTCAAATTTATGATGATTTTATATATATTCTCTATATAATGTTGCTTATTTTTAAAGTAAAATAATTTTATAACGTAAAATTTGGGCAAATTGTTTCTAGAAAAATGGAAATTGGCAAATATTGTTTTTGGAAAAATCATGGAAAATTAGCCAACCTGCGAATATTAGCCCCTAAAATTTTCCATGCCAGTCTTAGCTACGTCAGACTTCACAAAAACCTTTATTGTGGAATGTGATGCCTCATGAAATGGAATTGGTGTTCTTTTAATGCAAGAAGGAAGACCCATTGCTTTTGAAAGTCGTCCAATCCAAAGTATTTACATAAATCTATTTATGAGAAGGAAATGTTGGCAATACTACATGCACTAAAGATATGGTGACCTTACCTAATGGAAAGACACTTCAAGGTAAAAACTAATCATGATAGTCTTAAATACTTTTTGGAATTAAGACTATCTTCAAAAGAGTAGCAAAAATGGGCCACAAAGATGTTGGGTTATGACTTTGAAATCATCTACAAAAAAGGGAAGCTAAATTTTTTTTTAGATGCACTTTCAAGAAAGGATGAGGATGTGGAAGCATTTCTTTGTTCCATTTATATTAACCAACCATATTAGATAACTGAAGCAAGGGAGGAATGGAAGAATGCCAAAGAAGTGTGGACACTCATTCAAAAGTTGCACAAAGATCTCAGTAGAACTAATGCATTAAGTTGGAAAAATGATTCCTTATGGTACAAAGATTGCTTATATCTTTGTAAGAATTCCCAACTAAAAAAAATATTATTTTGGAATTTCACACCTCTCCCATAGGAGGACACTTGGGATTTTCAAAAACTTACAACAGGGTGAAGAATTTTTTTTCTGGGATCGCCTTAAATCTGATATTCAAAATTTTGTGGAAGAATGTTTGGTTTGCCAGCAAAATAAATTTGAGACAATTAAGAACTCAAGTCTGCTACAACCTTTATCCATTCCAAGTCAACATTGGGAGGAGGTTTTAATGGATTTTATCATAGGTTTACCTAAATCCGAAGGAAAGAGTGTCATCACGGTGGTAGAGTATAGACTTACCAAGTATGCACACTTTTTGCATTATCTCATCCATTTAAAGCCAACAAAGTTGCTACTACATTTATGGAAACAATTCAAAAGCTACATGGAAACCGGAAGATTATTGTAAGTGACAGAGATCCCATTTTCACTGGAAATTTTTGGAAGGAATTATTTTATTTTTTGGGTACTCAACCAGCTCATAGCTCATCTTATCATCCTCAATCCAATGGGAAAACTAAGATAGTGAACAAATTATTGGAATAATATATTCATTGCTTTGTATCTAATAAAAAAACACAATGGGTCAAGTGGTTACCTCTAGCTGAATGGTGGTATAACACTTCCTTCCACACTGCAGCTAAAATGACCCTATTTATGGCACTTTAATGATATCATCCATCGTCCATCACATCATATTTAAGAGAAAATTATAAGGTTCAAGCAATGGAATATCACATTGAGCATCAACAACAAGTTCTCCAACTCTTAAAGGATAACCTAAATTTGGCACAGAACCGAATGAAACAACAAGCAGATCAACATCGCAGCTAGAGAATTTTTGATGTAGGCTACTAGGTATTTTTACAGTGAAAACCATACAAAAAAATTTCCCTCAAGAAAACTAAGAAGGATAATAAACTATCACCAAAGTACTATGGTCCTTACAGGGTGTTGCAAAAGATTGGTACTATGGAATACAAATTGGAGCTTCCTACATATTCCCGAGTGCGCCTAGTTTTCCACGTTTCATGCTTAAATTAGGTTATAGGTGACAAAATTCCAGTTCAAACAATATTACCAGAACTTGATGAGGAAGGAAAAATCATATTGAAACCTGAAGCAGTCACAGAAACAAGAACTCGAAAACTACGAAATCAATCAATTTCAAAGTATCACATCAAGTGGAAGAACTTACCCACTGAAGATTCCACATGGGAGGATTAGAATTTTATACAGGAGCATCCAAAACTACTCAAGCATTGAGGATAACACTTTTTTGAAGGAAAGGGGCATGTTAGGTCCCTATATTACTAGTGTAGTCCCTTATTATTGTAAGTGTACCCCCCTTATTGTTAGTGTTGTACCCCTGTAGTCCCCATATTTTTATTATTGTTCCCCATAAAAAAACACTATTGTTGTTGTTGTGCCCTTACATTATTATTCTTAGGTTGGCTAGGGTTATATTGTGACCCCATGGACTCCTATATATAGAAAGGAGGTTTTTTTAATTGTATCATACAAGAAATGTTCATTTATGTAATGTAAATGAAGTTTCCCCCTCGAAGAGGTTGATTTATAAGGCATTGATCTATATTTTATTTTATTTTGTGAGTTGGTTTCATAACACCATCTATCAAATATTGGTCAACCTTTGACAAGTTCATTTGTATAGAGTGTGACTAGTAAATGAGTGCAATCGATTACATTTTGTGGTTCATTTTGCAAGTGTGGAATAAGAATATTTGATGAGTTAAAATAAACTAGTGTGAGAAGGTTGTTAAGAATTGATTTATTGTTGGTTTCATGTCCTTTCTATTGCAAAAATTTCTCTTAGGTGCAGTTTTAGACCTTTGATTTAGGATACCTTTTGGCGTGAGAAGATACAATAGAGTGTGATTTTTCTATTATGCAACTTTATACATTTTATTTGTACACCAGAGTTTCATAATTTAATTTTGAATGCATAAGAAGTGAAAATTCAATGTAGTACAAGAATCAAAATTAAAAGTGTGAGATTTTGAAGTAGTATATGAACAAGAAAATGGAGTGTAGGAACATAGTCCCTTGTACACTCATTAACTGTTGGAATATTTTGTGAGCAACTTGGTTCTACTTCTTTTGATTTTAAAAGTCTGAAACACTAGAATTTATTATAGGGATGTTTTTTCACTGAGATTTGATTGTGGGAAATTTGTTTTCCATATTATGAATTCACAGTAAAAGGATACAAGGTGCTTTTATGCTTAATTTACCTAGTGCAGGTTTGATTGGAGATTTGTTTGATTGATTTTAAGTAGTATTTTGGCCTGAATGGATTGGGGCCTATTTTCTTTTGATACTTGATCATTTATCGAGTTTGAAATCTCAATTTTTTTGATAAGTTAATGAGTGATGTTGCTAGTGTCCAGATTGATCAAGGTATTTGTTTTTCTTTTCATAAGTTCAAAACCTAATGTAAGAATTTATGTATTGTTCTCAAGATCTTGAAATATTGTTATTGTATAGAGTAAGGTGTGATTTTATTTTATCAATTGCTAATGACTAAGGTTTGATCACACTTTTTGATAGATTGCAAGGTTGGTGTTTATTTTATTTTTTTTCTAAAGACTTATTTTGAGTGCAATATTAGAATAAGGATTAACTAGTGCAAAAATATGAAGATGTGAGAAGTTTCTAGGTAAATCGGGGATTTTTTTGCAGGTTGCTATAGTCTCTCTGTGTTACTAGTGTTGCGCCTCGAAGTCCATGAAACCTGGATTGAAAATTTAATGTTGGTCCCTCAATATAACCTATAATACAGCCAAAAATTAGAATCCATAAAAAAGTATGACCTTTACTAGAAATTTAAATTAGTAGTTATTTTGACGTGGCACTACACCAAAAAGGGAAATATGGAACATCCAATTTGTGTTGAATCTCAAAGCCATATGGTGAACATATGAAAAAAAATTCACAGTAAGCTTTTGGGTTAAGCCATTTACAAGTCTCTACTATAGATTGCATCATAATAAACATATTATATATTCACTATATATCCACACTAACAAACTATTCACTGTATTTTGCATGTTAAATCTACCTAATGATCCTCTGTACTATAGAGGTTAAGAAATAGTAATATCGTTCAAATACCAAAAATTGATATCATTCTAGTACCAAAAGGAAATAAATGAATCAAGATTGACAAATCCTTGTAGGAACATAAATAAGCTTATTATCCTAACAATTTTTTGTATTTTGTGATATTTGTACTTGTGTTTATTTCTAGAGCAAGATATGCTACTTTGGGGATTTTAATTTTTGGAAAAATAATTATGTCTTCCAATTTTGTTTTAAAGCTATAATATGATACCAACCACAAATAAAGAAAAAATTGTTCTTTGATTTCCCCCAAAATTGATTTGTCTAAAATTCAAATTTACCACTAAACATGCTAAAACCTAGTATTCACCATAAAACCAAATGCACATCAAGTATAAAAAATTTCATAAAAACTATCTATATATCCACGAGTAGAAATCCCAACAACAAAAGCACATAAGTTGTGCTACTTTGTGGAGAGTATAAGATTCCAAAGAGTCAATTCATGACATTTTGGAAATTTAATGCAATTAAGAACATACATAGAAATAAAAATAAAAATAGTTATTTCATGTTTATAAATTTTTAGACTAACCTAAATAGACCTAAAAAATACTATTATCAGCTTGGTCTCAGCTCCGCCTTGCTCCTTCCCTTGAAGAATTAACAAAATTGAATAAAATAATAACATATATATACCTAAAAGTCATGCATTTTCCTAAACAATACATATTCCATATACTGTTTACTAAGATTAATTCAGAATTACAAAATTTGAAGACATAAACAGAGACCAATGCACAATCATAAAACCATAATACAAAGTGAAAAGTTGAACTTCAATAAAAAAATTAACATAAAAGATTTTGGTTTACAATAATTTGTGAAACTTAAATGGATATAACAACTCTTCAAAAATAAGAATCTTCAAGATATTCTTAGATGTTCTAAAACCCACATCAATTAGGTATGAATCCATACCAAGCTAACTTATCTCCTCAAATCTAACTTGAGTTTTCGTACAACATGCATGGTTGCAAAAACAAAGCCACATAAAATGGCTTGGTAAATTTTGTACACTCTTCTCTTGAAGTTATCATCTGCAAAGGTAATAACTATAATTAAAAAAAATATTCTAAGAGAAAAAAAAATAGTGCAATAGTAGTTCAAATAATCTCCTTTTCATAGTAATTTTGATAAAATAAATATATTGCAATTACAAATAACAAGATTCATCAATAAAGAGAATACTGCAATTGAACCAATCTTCCCTCTCCATGCCCTACTATTTTAGAGCCCATGGCACTATGGCACCATTCAAATATTGGTAATTTCTATGAGTTTCCATAATCAACATTACCATGTATATCCTCATATCCTCCTGGAGAGCTTCCTGCAGTATCTTGACAAGAAGGAGGCACATAACCACTGCTTGCTTTCATATGACCACTATCACTTCTAGTACCATAACCAACACCTTTACTTTCATATCCATAGCTAGGAGTAGCTTCAACAGGTTATCCTAAAAAGGTTGTTGAATGCCAAGAACTTTCTCCTACTGTTGCATATCCTAGGGAGCCATCAATACCTCCCCAACAATTTCTAGCAATAGGATCATTTCTGGAATGAGGTACAAGAGTAGCAACATAACCAAAATTTCTTGTAGAATATGTAGTGCTACCATTTGGTGCTAACCCACGGACAAAAATCTTCTTAGTCCCATGTCCTGTGATATTTCTACTCCTTTGAACATTTTGTTGTTCATCCCATGGTACACCCCTTTTAGCTCCAATATACGCATAATTATATTACTTAATCAAGGGATAAAATAACCACACAAACCTCTTGAAATAAAAGAGGAAAAAACAAGAAATCATTGAAAGAGGAAACACCCACAGGTCTGCTCTTCAACAATTCAAAAAACTGATGGGAAAATCTACATAACACATGATTTAGAAATCAAACAACTTTTTGAAGGCTAGTGCACATAGTGATATAGACACAATAACTACAGTTAACGAGCCAACAAGAAGAAAGCATTCAGATAGGAAACACTCACCCCAATCTTCATTAATTGAATTAGAAATTGATGGAAGTTGTATATTACACATGATTAGAGAAATTGAACAACATTTTTGAGTGTCAACATGCATAGTGACCTAGAGTCTAGACACGGTAGCTACAAAAATTTTGAATCACTAAATGTCATAGGTTTCACACTTTTGGGTTGCTTCTAGCTGACACGGTATAAGAATACTTCAACATTGTTCTTACTATTGTTGTATTCTCAAAACTCACTAGAGATAACAATGTTAGAGATATGAAGCACTTGAAGAAAGAAATCTTCTAAATACAATAACTATCTTCTCATGATAAAATTATTTTTGAAACTTTGAAATTTTTGGTATCTCAAAATATTTATGGAACCCATCACATCTAAGAGTTTCAATAATTCATAAGAATAAAATACTAGGAAACTACTTCCATAATTAATTTCAAACATCTACATTTAAGGAGATTCAATAAAATGATATATTTGAAGATTTTGGTATACAAAAAATTGATAGTCAAAACCTAAGTGTGGTTTATTAATGCCAATATAATTTTAACATATTTTCCTATATTATTAAGTGATAACTTTGGCAAGCTTTAAGTATAATATACAATTTTGGAAATCACGAAGACATAAACAACTAAAAACCTCAAAATTTCTTGGAATATCAACATTGGGGTATTGAAATTATGAGGATCTTGTAAACTTAACGAATGCAATTTTAAGACTCAAAGAATGTATTGTGTACCTGAAGGAACCTCAAATGCATCTTAGTGAGAAACAACTTGTCCTCTCTCAAATTTTTGGAAGCAATATTGAAATTATCAAGACTTATGCAATTTGGAAACTAAAGAATAATGTAAGAAGTACTTTAATAATGTAAGAATGTAAGATATTGTATCATGTTTGAAAAGGAAAGATTTAAAAAATGAGCATAATTGGAAAAGAACATAAACAATTGTCAAATACAATCATATAGAAAACATCATATAATTCTAGACACGCGATCTCACCAAAGACTCGAAACCTAAATTTCATTTTAGTCTAAAACCTATATTTCCTGCTCTGATGATGCTAAACAAAAAAAGCAAAATGTATCATATAATACATGTGAAGATAATGCATAGATTACAACAAAGAAAAATAATTTATGATGTCAAAAACTATGCTAGCAAGAGAACATGGGCTATTTTCTCTTACCTCCCCTCTTTCATAGCTTCTTGGGACAAGATTATCTTGAGGCCACTGTGAGACAATGGCTATTGGATGGTAGAATTTGACAGAGTAAATAATATAAGTTGAAATAAATATCCACCCACTTTAGAAATTCTCAATGTTGAAGAGCCTAAGAGAATGTTTCTATCAAAATAATAGATTCCCCAAGATGAACAGTTTATTGACATGTCTTAAGTTCAACATTATAATAGCTATCCACCTCTTTACAATTGCTTTGTTTGGCCTTTGAATAATGTTAGATACATGATTTTATACAACTTGTTCTTGTAATTTCAATGGAAATATGGGCTGTTTACAATAATTTAATGTGACATTTAAATCTATAGTGGAAAAAACCTTATCCAAACCATTGTTTAAATTTATAATGAAAATAGTATTTGCAATTAATTCTATAACGGTTGAGAAATATGCACTATGTTGATATTGGAACAAATATTGAAAATGAAGGTCACATTGCCACGAAGAGAGCTCATGTGTAGCTATATGATGGATATATTGTTATATTTGATTTTCTAGTGACCAAAATTTTGAAAATATATTTCAATGGATTATCCCATAACTATATGATAAATCTTGTTTGTCATTGCCAATGCAGCTAATCCAAAAAAATTGAAAAAAAATAAAGGCATGAGCCAAGAACACTATGAAAACATATTTTTTCCTATTACCAATACAATGAACATTGTTGTTATTGTTAATAGAGATATTGTATCCAAGATATAGTCTATATATGTTTAATAGCAATGATATCAATAGTGATGGAACATGTGTTTCTTGCTAGTTGTTGCAATAATAGTTATTATTTGGGCAAGATTTTATTTAATTGAGTAGAAATAGGTGCTAATGTTACATTGATGTGGCTTCAACAATGTCTAGGAAAAATATTTGCAAACATGATAACAATTGTGAGTATTAAACATTTGTATTGAGGCACATTGACATTGGCATAGTACCTCAAGTGAATAAAAAAGGTATGGTAAGGAAGATAGTATGATGGTATATCCAATAGGCATCGAAGACATGGAAGGAAACACTACTAGATGGGAGGTTTTTCCAAAAGTCATCAAGCATGGAGCCATAATCAGTTGTTGGTGGTGTCGTATAAAAATTGAAGTTTTTATTTTGTTTTAATAGAAATATCGGTTTTTGTTGATGATTATTTTGTAACATGTACAAGTTGAAGTCACCAACAAATACAATTGGATTTTTTTGGGTACATGCTCTAAAATGTACTTCATAAAATCAATGATTTATTCAATTGTTTCATTTGGTGTACAATAGACATTTCTGAGTCTAATGACATTTTCTTGAAAATGAAGTGTTGAAAAATGCAGTAAGAAATTCTCAATTTGATTTTTCCTTGATTAGATTGAGAAAATTTGAATTTCCACATCGGTAGATAAGTTGGATGCAGTTAAATTGTGTGACATGTGGCTTGTGTCACCCAATTTACTCAGTAAATTTGACTTGGAGGAGTTAGATTTCAGTTAAGCTTGTGTGATTTCTAATTTGTAGAAATCAAGGTGAGTTACCTAAGATTGTTTTCAGTTAAACTAGTTCTAATTGTTGGAGGAAATAGTGGAGGGCCGATTGTGAAATGGGACTTCATTCAAACTCAGTGATCATCTAATTAACTAATCAATCAACCCAAAATAGCTAGTGCATGTAGAGAATTTGAGTTCCCAAGGCTTGGTGGATATTCCAAGGCAATATAACATCAATTGTAGACTAGTCTTGAGTGTAAAAGTGTTGCATGCAGTCAAAAGATTAGCCTAAGGAATTGAGAAATCCATTTTGGAGAAATTCCTAAATAATAGGGGCCTAATTTTTCAAGGAACAACACGAGGCAATAGGAGCTCAAGAAAAGGAAAAATTTGACTAAGTCTGGGTCAGATCTTCTTAGTGAGAAGAGAGATAGGTTATGCACTTGTAGGTTGTGCTTAGTTGAGAAAATAAATTGTAATACATCTATATTCATCAAATTAGTGAAAGCAGAAGGTTTTTAGCAGATTGATTTCGCCAAGAAAAATAGTATTTTCATTTGTGTGATTTCTTATGGCATGTCTGAGATTTTTGTTCAAAATTGTGAATTAATGTTCGGAAAATAGTATAGTAGGTTTGTGTATTATGATTTTGAGTAAAAATTCTTGAGAAATTGAAAATATACATCATAATTTCTACATGGTATTGGAGCAGGATTCACATTAGAGAAGAAATTTTGAAGTTGCTTCTCAAGGGGTTCAAATTTGGAGTTCAATGCAGCGGATCTCTTAAAAGTTGAGAAGATGGCCTTCAATGGACTAAGGTTATAGTATGCCTTGGAAGGCATCTCTAATTTTGTTGCATGGAGGGATCACATGGAGGTAGTATTGGATGACAATGGATTTCTAGAATACATCAAGACAAATGTTGCAAAACCACCAAAATATGATGCCCAAAACCTTTCTCAATGGAAGAAAGATGTAGCCAAGGTGAGGAGAATAATATTGGAGGGAGTATGAGATCACATTTTCTCAAATATCCATGTAAAATAAACTTCATTCACAATGTGGAAATCATTGAGAGAATTATTCAAGAATAATAGTGAGCACATGAAGTTGGTGCTCAGGGATAAAATTTGAAGTATCAAGATACTGAATAATGACACTATTATGTAGTATCTGAGCAAGTTGACACAATGTCATGATGAAATTGGTGGGGTTAGTGTAAATGTTCCTGAAGAAGACTTGATAATCCTAGCCCTTGTGGGCCTTCCCAAGAGCTGGCATGACTATCAAGATTTGGTGAACGAGAGGGAGAAACTTAATAATTGGGAGCGTTTATGATTTGATTTGGTATAGAAGGAAATAAAGTGGAATACGATATATGGGACTTCATCCAAGGGAGAGGATGAAGAAAAAATTGCATTGGCAGGAAAGGAAAAGAATGGAAAAGGGAAGAAATTTGAATCAAAACCAGAATCTAGTCAAGGAGGCAAGAAGAAAGATTTGTCCAAAATTAAATGCTTCCATTGTCATGAATTCAGGCATTATGCCACGAAGTGTCCACACAAAAAGGTAAGAAATAATACCTTAGGAGGAGCAATAGGTGAAGATTTTGCTTCATAGTTCGAGCTTTAATTTACCCTCATTGCATGCATGGGAAACATAGTAATGGGTAGCATGTGGTACTTGGACTCAGGCGCATCATTCCACATGACAGGGTGTAGATAATTTTTTAGTGACCTATAAGAAAAATATTTGCAGATGCACATCAAGATGGGGGACGATGGAAGGTATAATGTGACCCGGTTTGGTACAACCATCTTCCAAAGGGAGTTGGGATCCCCCCTCAGGCTCAAGGATGTCATGTTCATTCCAAGCCTAAAGAAAAATATCATCTTTGTTAGAGTTTTGAACAATCGTGGTTATGATGTGATATTTAGTAAAGCAAAGGAATTATTGAGACACATAGCATGGGATAGGTGAAGTAGATCAAGGTTCTTGTGAAGAACCTATACAAGCTAGATGTGGAAGATTGTGTTGCATTAAGCACCAAGGTGAAGAAGATGAAGAGTCGCAATGTCAGTAAAATTTGGCACAAAAGTCTTGGAAATTTGCATCATGGCACCCTAAATATCATGCAACAAATAATCATGGGCCTCCCCATAAGATAAATGGAGGATTATGATGTATGCAAAGGATTCACTTTGGGGAAGTACACAAAATACGCATTCCGTGATCAGGACAATAAAGCACATGCAGTCCTAGAAATGATTCACTCTTATGTCTATGGACCTTTCTCGATGGCCTCCATTTCCAGGCACAAATATTTTGTAATTTTTATTGATGACTTCTCACAAAAGTGATGGATATTATTCATGTGGTAGAAAGATGAGAAATTCTCCAAGTTCGTAGAATTCAAGGCACTGGTGGAGAAAGAAACCAACAAGAAGGTGAGGGATCTATGGAGAAATAATTGAGGTGAGTACATGTCGAATGAATTTAAAAAGTTATGTGAAAAAGAAGGCATTCAATGAGAGTTGATAGCACATCATAACCCACAATAGAATAGGGTGGTTGAGAGAAAGAACCGTAGCATTTTGGAAACAATGAGGGAAATGTTGCATGACGAAGGCCTGCCTATGCATTTTTGGGCCAAGGCATGTAACACAATACTCAATTTGAAGAACCGAATTCCTCATTGGATTCTAGGCACGATTACACTAGCGGAGGATTTCTTGGGGAGAAACCCGGATGTCTTGCAATTCAACATTTTTGGAGCCTCTATTTATTACCATGTCTCCAAAGAATCAAGGAAGAAGTTAGAGTTGACAACATAATTTGGGGTATTTTTGGGTTACAAAAAAACTCCTTACAACTACCGTGTGTACTTTCCATCCCTAAGAATGACAATTGTGCGAAGGGATGTAAAGTTTGATGAGGAGAAAATGATGTGGTGCTCTCTTGAGAAGGAGCTTCAGATCCCAACATAAGAGGAGCTTTAAAATCCAAAGGAGGAGCCTCAAGAAGTTATGGAGAAGCCAAAAATTAAGGAGTAGAGAGTGGAAAAAACCACTTAAGAATAACCATCCAGAGAATGCAGGAAAAGAACCAGGGAATCTGAGAT
This sequence comes from Pinus albicaulis, assembly GCA_034641835.2. Classification (NCBI taxonomy): domain Eukaryota; kingdom Viridiplantae; phylum Streptophyta; class Pinopsida; order Pinales; family Pinaceae; genus Pinus; species Pinus albicaulis. The sequence goes on along the minus strand of JAXQQM020089198.1, from coordinate 5,625 downwards.
ACTTTTGTAGGATGCGAGGGAGAATGTGGGTGCTCATTAAAATTGTCACAGCCAAAGAAGGTCACCTGATCAATACACTAGCTACATGGATCTAATGACTGAGCTTATAGAGACTAAGCCATCCTCTTTTGAGGAAGTAGTAGAGAAAATTGTATGGGTTGATGCAATGGTGTAGGAATATAAATCCATTATAAAGAATAGTGTTAGGGAAGTGGTCCTAGGACCAGCAAATATATCAGTTATGGGTTCGAGATGGATATTCAAGGTAAAGGAGGGAGTAGACGAAAGCATAAAGAAGTACAAGGAAAATTTTGTGGCCAGTGGTTACTCTCAAGTTGAAGGGATTGAATATGAGGATACCTTTTCTTCTATAGTAAGGTACTCATCCAATAGATCAATTCTTGCTCTCGTTGCACAGACGGGGTGGAAGATCCACCATATGGATATAAAAACAACATTCCTCATTGGATTTATTGAGGAGGAGTTGTACATAGAGACACCAGAAAACTTTGAGACTTTTAATCAAGAGTCTCATGTATGCAGACTCAAGTGAGCATTGCACAGTCTAAAAAAGCACCCAGTGATTGGTACACCAGGATCGATAGTTATCTCACTAATTTGGGCTTCAGGAAAAGTGAAACGAATTCAAACCTCTATAATATCTTAGGACAAGGTAAATTTTTTATTATTGTATGATATGATGATGCCTTGATTCTAACTGGTGATGAACATCTAGTCATATCTTGCAAGTAGGACCCTAAAAAGAGGACCTTGCAAGAGAATTTTAAATGAAGGATATGGTTCTCATGCAATACTTCCTTGAATTGGAAGTATGGCAAGGCGATGGGGAATTGTTTCTCTCTCAAGGCAAGTATGCAAATGAGATACTCTAGAGATTTTGCATGGAGAGTTGCAAACCCATGGAGACACCTCTAGCAACCAACTGGAAGAAGGAGAATGCCACTTCAGGTGAATAAGTGGATGCTACCATTTATCGGTAGCTATTGGGCTCACTGATGCACCTTGTGAACACATGACCAAATATGTGTTATGCAGTCAACCAACTAAGTCAAGCTATGGTTAGGTGTTAATTTCTGAACATGTTCTATGCCATTTTAGATTAGGGCACTCAATACTAAAGCAGATAGAACATACTAATAGATCGATGGAAGACAAGCCAAAAACAGAGATAATGAATGGTGGCGTTATGTCGATCAGCAAGATTTTTCTACCAGCAAAGTCTCTAATAGGTCATTCAGCCAAGTGTGTCACACATAACCCTAGAACAACCCAAACAAAGAACTCCACAAATATGCAATACCAAGAAAGCATCTCCATCGCCATCAAGAGAGAAGAAAATCCTCCACCCAATGTGTGTATAATGAACTCCAAGTCTCTCCATTATATAGGTATATTTGGGGGTGTGTGACATGCTCTTTAATGCATTTAAGTCTATATTATATTCCAGGTCGACCTAGCACATAAGTGGAATAAATTCAAAGTACATGTTCTGCTCATCCGATCGAGATGATATTTAGATCAATCTTACACCTCTCCGAAAGAGGGAATCCAATAAAAATATTGGGATCATCATCTGACGACTGCAACCCAAAGGTTGGGACCTATTTGTCCAATTTTAACACTCCCCTCTCAACTGGGAGAACTCTGTCCACTAGTGCAGTCAAACATCGTCGTCATCCCATAGTAACATGCTTTCTTTGGCCTCTTTATTTCGAATAAGTGGAGGTCGATCCCAAAGACATCATTCTCGAGTGACAGATTCAGCCAAAGTCTGAAACACTCTATAGGACTCACAAAGAGTCTCATACCAACCAAATTTGTTTACCTGTGGAGCGGTTGGAGGTCGAAACCTCACTAGGACTCAAGAGAGTCATATAATAACCCGAAGTCAGTTGGAGGTTCGAAACCTCGCTAAACTTGATCCCAGATCATGTGGTTGGATATGTGCCATACTAGACATAGAGAGTACGACAATCTCTGATGCGTCGATCGGTCTTGCTATGGTCTCTATTCACATTTCCCACCTCATTGGACAAATGAGAGGTACTTCCCATGAGTCCGAAACTCCATGGGTAGGATGCATACGGGGCATAGATCAGAGGGAGGTAAACCATCTCAATATCATCATGGTGGGGTAGAAGCACACCAACTAGGTTCGGCAAGCCTAGCCCTATGGTTTCTTATAGCACTAAAGCTATCCCCAAAACCCCCTTGGAGCTCCCAGAGCTCATCATCCAACAGAACCCTCAGAATAGGGTCGTTCCATGATTTCAATATTCTCATAGAAGGTTAGGAACATGACCTTCCCCAAGGGCATTGCGAGAATATCCGTGACCTGCTCATTAGTTCCTATATGATCGAGCCTTATGGCGCCTCACTGTACCATATCCCAGATAAAGTGGTACAAGCCATCAACATGCTTGGATCAATCATGGAACCCGGGATTCTATGACAAATGAATCCCCCTCTAGTTATCAAAAAGGATAATGGTGGCATCTAGCACATGCTTGAACAACTCACTGAAGAGCTTTCGCAACCAAGTTACTTAACAATGGGTCATACATGCTGCAATGTATTCGACCTCAGCTGTGCTCAAGGCTACCGACTTCCATTTTCTGCCTGAAGCAGATCTACTTGTGAAGTAGCATCCAGATGTGCTCTTATGATCCACCACACTGCCAGCCCAATCAGCCTCAATATATCCGAGTGTCATGCTCTCGGTAGTGTAACTTAGCCCATGGTCTATAGTGCCACAGAGATATCTCAAGAGTTTCTTGGCACCAACCTAGTGAATGTTATGATCAATCATGTGTTGACTCAAGGTGTTCATGGCACAACATACGTCCGGATGGGTGTTCACTAAGAACAACAGAGCCCCTACAAGTTGACGATACTCAGTAGGATTTTCTTAACACGGACCCAAAAATGTTGCCACTCAACTCCTTAAAGTTGAGTTCCATTGGTGTCGACACGGACTTATAGTCCACCATACCAGAAGCTTCATAATGTATTTTCCTTGAGAAAGGAAAATCTCACTAGGTCTTTGCCAGACCTCCGAGCCTAGGCATCAGTGCTAGGTCTTTCATCTCGAACTTAGCAGCGAGCTCCCTCTTACACTAATGAATGAGAGGGTCAACACCTATCAGGAAGAGGTCGTCCACATACAACACCAATATGAGAGGCTTCTCTCTATCAACCTTGAAGTAAAGGTTCGGATCAACATTACTATGAGGGAAGCCCAGCTTCATCAGGTAGCTATCTATCCTCTCATACCAATCTCAGGTGCTTGCTTTAGCCCAAAGAGGGCTTTCTTCAACCTGTAGACATGGGTGTCCTGATCTTGGACTTTGATCCCCAGAGGTTGCTCTACATACACCTCTTCCTTTACTGCACCATGTCAAAAAAACGGTCTTTCCATCCATCTGATGAAGCTTCCGTCCTTGCGTATTAGCAAGGGAAATAATAGATTATAAGTGTTATAATAATCAGTGCCTTCCTAAAGAAGTCTCAGGCAACACATTTTCCCATCAGATCCATTCTTGATCTTATATCAAGGTGAAAACAACTATGTTCTATGGTCTAGGAACCATATCCCAAACATCACCCTTACATCCTTTCATATTTGATGCTTTACAGCTCATATCGTACTCATGGTAGCTAGATACCCCTAGTATTTATATGGCTTCTCGGTTTTATTCCATAATTTTCCCCTCTGAAGCCATAGGTCTTTGAGCCATGAGCTCAGGAGAATACATAGATGTATTCTCCCTCTTAATGCCAGCTTCCCTCTCGAGAGAAGACATCTATTTTAAATGAGGGAATCCCAGACACCAACTTGGAAAAGGGGTCTTATTCTCCCACAGTCAAAGCCTTCCAAACAGGCTTTGCCGATCATGGTTCAAGACTCCAATGACGTGACTGAAGGCTGCAAAGACTTCTCAGTTCACACTTCAAGTTTATCATTGCACTGTAATGTAAGACTAATACAGATTACTGCTATGACAAATTATATAAACATGGGTGAGTGACTATGTCACTGTCATGATGACAGTGAAATATAATGATAGATTTAGCTCCTTAAGATTGCGGCTACAGAACAGTCATCACTGTCATATCACTGATTACGATGTTGCCATAATTTTATCATACCAATCACTATCTTCTTCATCATGGTCATACTACCATATAGTATTTGAAGATTTCAAATTTCATGGTCATACATATTATGCCATATGTCACTGTCAACCAGGGATAATATATCATGATTCCTCTTCTCATGATCCTGCAATGCTTCTTATTTCCCAGATTTTTCCATTTGTCATTCTTTTGGTCATTTTAGAAGACTGCACCTAAGGCTTCCAACATTGGCCTAACTCTACAACAAATCAACTTCTCTTATCATTCTCCCTAGGGCTTACAGATTTCCACATCTTGACAATAATCTGACCGTTTCATAATATTGCACCAGAGGCTTCTACAATCAACCCTGTGAAGATCCTTCTAATTTCATTTAAAGAGACTGCTTCTTAGGGCTTCCAGATCTGCCCAACTGCAGTTGATGGTTGACTGATCTAGGTCCTTAAATTTTCAGATCTCAGTTCAACAATTTTTCTCCTAAATTGCACAGATCTAGGAACCAATTTAACAGATCTTCCAAACACAGAATTTACCCTTTTGCACACTAGTCCACACATTATATGATGTCTAGCAGATCTAGCACAATCATAAGTCACAAATTGATCTAAAGCATGACACAGATCTGAGCTATTTGTAGACAGGTCCGAGTATAGCTCACACATGAGCCTTCACCCAAGTATACTGTAATTATTACAGTCCTCTATAATGGTTGTTGTTCTCAATTTAGTGCTCTCTAAATTTTCCTCAAAACAGGCCCATGCTAGTCCAAATTTCTTTAGCCAGGATCAGAAAGTACTTCTTTCCACCGAGATTTTTTGAGGCAAGTGCAACACACAATGGATCTAATAGATCGGTGAAAAATTTGGGCTTTGTCTTCACCTAAGCTCTGATACCATGTTAATTTCTGAACATGTTCTATGCCATTTAAAATTAGGGCACTCAATACTGAAGCAGATAGAACATACTAATAGATCCATGGAAGACAAGCCAAAAAAAGAGATAATGAATGGTGTCGTTATGGCGATCAGCAGGATGCTTCTACCAGCAAAGTCTCCAATAGGTCATTAATCCAAGTGTGTCACACATAACCCCATAACAACCCAAACAAAGAACTCCACAAATACGCAACACCAAGAAAGCAGCTCCATCGCCATCAAGAGATAAGAAAATCCTCCACCCAATGTGTGTATAATGAATTCCAGGTCTCTCCATTATATAGGTATCTTTTGGGGTGTGTGACATGCTATTTAAGACATTTAATTATATATTATATTCCAAGCTGACCTAGCACATAATTGGAATAAATTCAAATTACATATTCTGCTCATCCGATCGGGATGATCTTTAGATCAATATTACACCTCTCCGAAAGAGGAATCCAATAAAAATATTGGGATCGTCATCTGAGCAGAAAAACCTGAAGTTTGGACCTAGTTGTCCAATTTTAACATTAGGCCAACATAATCA